>LNGK01000007.1:212766-242000 GCA_001510575.1 Knoxdaviesia capensis
CTGGGCTCTGGTACTGACTTCCGCGCTGGGCTCTGGTCCTGAGTTCTGCGCTGGGCTGTGGTGCTGGCTTCCCTGAATGCCTTTTAAGAATTGAAGACTGGGCTCTGGTACTGACTTCCGCGCTGGGCTCTAGTACTGAGTTCTGGGCTGGGCTCTGGTGCTGGCTTCCCTGAACAACATATCCAGTCAATGCCTTCAAGAATTGAAGAGTCAAGGCAGGATACAAAGCAGGGGGGGTGTATGCTCGGTTCCTGGACCCCCATAGAAGTAGCGCTAAAAGACCCACTAAAAAGATACTTCTTAACATCCTTGTTGGATTTTAGCGTTTGGTGGAAACTTTTACTGGTATGATAGTACAGTACAGCACAGCACAGAGGAGACCAAGAACGCCCCAGAAGGGCAGAAAGGACGGTCAGGGGGAGACGTCGACATTACTGGGCTTGGAGAGAGACCCTATGGATGACGATTAGGCTCGGTAAGATGTCCTCATATGGATGCAGTAAGTAGCCTCTAATCTGGTGCTTTTCCGTGCGCCTGCGCGCTGAACGTGAGCATTCAGGGACTAAAAGCATCCGTCTATTGTCGAAAATGCCGGAACGTACGTGGTGATCCCCCCAGATCTGCCCACCAACTTGTTACCTGTACACCCTTGGGCCGGTGCCTGGTGTGTTGGATTGGGTTGAGTTGGGTTGGTTGGTTGTCGGTTCGGTCTCGTGCTTCTGCATGTATCAGAGCACACCTAAGCCCCAGAGAGCAGTTCAGGCTTGGTGGTACAGCCGCCGTCGCGCGTCAGCGAAAGAACGCACGCTGATGTGACAACACCACCAAGCTTGCCTCGACAGTCTGGCCGGCCAGTCAGTGCAACGGCCGCTGGATCTCGGTGAGGTTCAGGCTCGTCAACAGCCATGCTCTCCCCCGCGAGCGAAATCCGGTTTTGCAAGCCACCAGTCGCCCGGCGGATGCCCACGACCAGACGAGGGCGTACGCAAGGTCGACAAAGGCCAGTGACTGTCCACTTTCCACCAAACAGGGCTGTCCTGCTCTTCCAAACACACGACCCAGCGAAGCGTCATGCAGTTTTCGCTGGTGGCCCTACGGCCTCAAAGTTGCGGCTCGGCCAAGCCCATGCGACGGTTGGGTTGCTGGCCACACACTCCTCTAGCGTCGTGCATGCCGGGATTTACACTGCATGATTCATTTGCCCAGTGACTGTCATTAACTCATTACAGTATTCCGTACCGTACTGCAGGCCGGGGTCCCAGGCCACGAGCTAATAAGGACGATTCCGGCGGGTGTTGGGGGCTTGCGAGGCCACGGCGCTGGGGTTTGGCAAATCGAGATGGATGGGTCCAGTTGAGCGAGGCTAATTAATGCCACTCAATAGTGTGGTATACGGCCCACCTCGCGGACACCCCCCCCCGATCTAAGATTTCCAACCTAAAGATAAATATCAGACCATGAGACCGAGCCAGGCTCTACAGGATCGTCATCAAGGGCGCCAACTCCCTGGAAGAGTGTAAACGCCTGGGCAATCTTGCCAGACAATCGCCAAAGGCCGAAGATCATCGTCAATCTTATACATCTACTAAGTTGATATTCCTACCGCTGATGAGGGCCCTGCAATGCTGAGCCTCTCTCTGCCTTGGAGGGATGATGGTGATGCTTGGAGAGCGACAGAACGGAGCACAGCCTGCTTATTCCCATTCTCAGGAGCGTTCCCAAGCCGGGGTGAACACCACTGGCCCCAGCGCCCAACAATCCGCGAGAAACAACACGGTCTAAGCGGGCGCTTGGACGGAGCAGCAGCGTGGCAAGCTACCACGGGAAGCGAACGAGATACCCCGGGGGCCTCAATCTTGGGACGGACTGCACTTGGAGACGGATTCCCAAATCGGAGGATCGTGGTGGTCTCTGGGTGCTGACTTGTTTGGGGTGTCTAGCTCACCGTCCAAGCCTTATCGATGGTATTTTAGGGCTCGTCCCAACGGGCTTATGCCGGGTGCACAGCCAATCACGCACGCTTCATCCACTAACGGTGACGAACCCTTGGTTTTTATCTCGCTCACTTGGTTTTCAGCACACTAGACTTCGGTCTCCTCTTCGTGTCTTTTCCTTCGTTTTCTAGGGCGGCCTCCTCTTCGTGTCTTTTTCTTCGTTTTCTAGGGCGGCCCTGCTGGCTCAGGCCAAGCCCCTGGTTCCAGACCCAGGCCAAGTCGCCTGATTTTCGGGATACTTCACCTTGGGGACTTGGGATTGTGTTCTTTGCCCCCCCACCAGCGTCGTAGCGAGTTCATCGCTCGAAGCGGTCTAGCTTGGGGGACGGGGAGGCGGACCTTGGTGCATGTTTGTGCCCTCGCAGCACAAAGTGGTTGGTTGGTGATTCACACGGAAGATGGAAAGAAGGGTTGCACTGGTCCCAGACTTTGGCTGTTGCCGGTACCTACAGTACAGTACTTTGGAGGTCGCTGTGATTAGTCGCATGTGCTCGGTTCTGGGCGGTTCTTGGGCTCTGCGTTAGGCTGTCTTCTTTTGGTGTGTGTGTGTGTGTGTGCCCGTGTATCTTTTTTTCTGGGGCCTTCCTCCGCCTCTCCGATTGACGTGAGATCAGGATCCCGATAAAGTACACTCGGGGGCGAGGGTTTATTTTTGGGGCCCGTTTTCCTGTTCGCCTTCCTTCCATCGCCCATCCCCCGTTTTGGGAAAACTGTGGGTTTGGCTGTTTTCTTGGGCCGTGTTAGTGGTCTGCATGTTGGTGTGGTACAGATCGTTAACAGTTCTCGCCCCCCGTCCCAATCGATCGAGTATTCTGGATAACGTGGGATCCCCGGCGGAAGGAGCATTTCCCCAGTGCCCGAGACTCGGTATACGACGATTCGGTACATGAGTAAGCGACTACGTACTTGGCTCCGAATATAAAAATAAGCCGGTAATGCATCGGCCTCGCTGGACTTTTTCCGATCCGAAGCAATTTAGGAGCTTTCTCGTCCCTTTATTTTCCGTTGCTAGTCCAGCCATCGCTTAACAGTTAGGAGAGCAGTCCCAACTAACCAACTAACCACTGTCGTTTTTTGTTTTATGTCCCGACACATCCGCTCTCCCTCACTGGCTGGAAGACACCCCAAACCCGCCCGGCTCATTCCAGCGGCGAAGCCAAACAAGCCATGTGCTCATAGCATGGCTGCAGAAGCGTGGAAATACCAATTCGCTAAATTGTTTCCCAGATGCACGGGAATGCGGCAAACCAACCGGCGCGGATAGCTCGGGCGTAGATGTATTTGCTGCTGGAAGACACCTGCTAGTAGGTGGGTGTTGGGTGTTATTCCCTTTGCAAGACAAAGAGTTCATGTTCTTCCTTCGCTTGCCTAGTCTCCCGGTTGCCGAATGCTAGACAGACACCGTGTGTGCCGTGCCGTAGGCGACAGCCAGCACGCCGCAGGTTTCTGCCCCGACGAGGATGTGTTTTTGGCTGTCTAAGTCGTTCTCAGCTGCCGATGAAAGCGTCCCAGGCTCTCCCAGCAAACCGCCCGCCAGGCCCCCAATCCAGCTCACATCCCAGCCGAGATTGCAGATTGTGTGCCGACGATACATTTGCGGGCCTCTGGCACGTCTAACCCCCCTGGGGGGGAGAGGGGAGGGCGTACTGCGCTGCTCCGAAACCCTGAGCCAACAAGAAAGAACAGCGTGAAAATAACACTAAATCCAGCCGTGCACGCACGTCCGCGTTCCAAAGCACGCTAAAATCTGGGCAACGTGCACATCTCGTCGATTTGGTGATAAGCACATCGAGGGGTGGCGAAAACAGGACACACACAAGCGAACAGGTCTCGGATGGGAGAAAAAAAAATGGGAGGGGGGGGGCCACAGACGTCGACAACGTGCGAGCGGGCGACCTCTTAGTTGAATGCAGCAAATGTCGACCGTGGCGTCGACGATAGCCGGTCAGCGCCAAAAAGAAGCAAACCTCAGAAATGGCCTGAGAATGTGGGAAATCTGGACTCCAGACTAAACCTGCTAGCGAGTCTTGGACTCTTGGACAAGGAAAGGTGTAAGGAGTGCTTACGAGGGAGACAACCTAACCGGAAGAACAGAGGCAGATGCGGCATGGTACTAGACTTGCAAAATTAGGTCTCGGGCTAGACGGACGATCAACGGGCTGAGGAGCAGATTGTGATCTGTCCGGATGTCGAGAACACCAATAGTGCAGCCATCTTCCTTTCTCCCCAACTCCGATGTTGCAAGGCACGCAGGTTTCCTTTTGGCCACACAGCCCACCCGCTGATAAGCACCTCGTACCCATCCTGAGTTTCACCCGTTGTGTTGGGACCGGGGAATAAGAACCCCGGCGTCTATAAAGTGCCGGGGCAGCAAAACCCCCGATGTAAACGACCTGTATTGTTTGAAGTTCCCGGATATCATCTGGTCTCCTCTCTTCCAGCCGCGATTACAGGTGTCCCAAGTCAGGCGGCCGAGTTCTAACCGAGTTCAACAAAGACCAAAAGGAACAGTACTCAATATCATACGTACGTGTACTGTCCTTCTTTTTGTTTCTTTTTCTTTTGTCTCGATAATATCTTAGCCTGTTGGTAAATCTCTCCCTGGATGGGACTAACGGGGGGGTGTGAACGGAGTGAAGGATCTGTGAATATCAGGAGACGCCACACGTTGGTTAGTCCCGTGTTGAACCGCCCCGAATAGGCCTGGAGTGCCAAAGCGGGAAACAGGAAACAAAAGAAACTTGCCGATCGAGACTCTTTCAGATGATGCCACTCTGCAAAAGCAAGCACGGGGTCCTCAGAGTTGCGGTGTGGAGAAGCAACTCGTCGTGGCTAGACCGTCCACCGACCGCCCACCTCAGCCTGCAAGGCCCTCCGCACTCGATCCGATGCCCACGAACACTGCTGTTCGTTTTGGTTCATCGCCGGTCTTCCCTTCAGCTGGGCTCTAACACCGTGCTAGACCCCAATGTGGCAGGGCCAGAGGGGGACGATGCCATCATCCAGCCGCTGGCCACCAGACTCTGCATTCCTTTGAGAACCTGGGCGTGTGAGGAAGAATATCTACTGTACATCGTTGTACGGGTGCATACACGCACGCCCTGCTAGGTGCGTTGGTCTTTTGTCTCCTCGGTGCCGGACGGCCAAAAAAAAAACAAAGAGTAAAAATACAAACAACCACCACACGCCAAACGCCAGAAGCCAAACGCTCCTCGCGGTTGGAATGCAGTGGCCACCGCAGGCGACTGCGTGCGTGTGTGACTGGCCACATGGCAAGCACAGTTACGCAGACAAGCCCTGGCAGATATGATCTGACGGCACGGATTGTTTTCTTGCCCACAAAATTCCACGTTTTTGGTCGACGAGGTCCCTGCGTTTTGCGTCCATGGCGCCGGCCGGTCGGGGGGGTGAACCACACCCGCGCAACTACTCCGCCAGCCGGACTCTCTTCGCACCGACAGACACGGCGCTCGGCGTCGGTCGACATTGCTCGGTGGGTGGTTGTGGACTGAGCGTGCGCGCGTGTGCGAACTCACGCAGGTGCACACATCGTCAGTAATGTCGAGGGCGATGTTCAGCTGCACGACGACGGCCTGGCTGGCGATGGGGCCAGCCCGGGCGTTTGCTGGCCATCTGGCTGGGATTCCGCGGCGTGGTACGGCATGGTGCTGTGTTCACTCTCGGACTCATTTGTTGGTTCTGGTTGCATGTAGTGGTGCAGTCCTGGCTCGACGGCGGGCTGGTGGGAGTAGTAGCGGGAGGATGTGTGGGCTTGAGTTTCCATGGCAAAACCGAAGAATACAGATTGTGTGAAGCATCATACGGGGATAGGCGTCGGTATAACGTGCCCCCGGCGTTGGCCCAAAAAACTGCCGAACTCCAGAAATGTACAGTTCCAATCACGCTCAGTATCACCTTTTTCTGGTCCATGCCGGCTTCCACATCCGGTGGACCCTGTGAGTGATGCAGCACCTACGTCCTCAACACCCCCCGGAAACGTTGTACAGTACTCAATGCTGCTTACCTGCAGCGAGGAGTGGTCCCTCCAAAACACGATACACTGGGAAGGGGGGGAGTTCGGCTGGGACTGATAGCATGATACAGAACCAGGACCCGGCGGAACAGAACGGGTGAGGCATCGCCCAAGCACCTGGGTGTCAGCTGTCCACCAACAACCACGACCCAAGCACTAACACCACCAGCTATGCCTAAGTCATGTCTTGTGTACGCCCTGTTAACCCACCCACAGCAAGACAGCGCTGTTTCTGGTCGAGACAACAGCCGAGCTGGCTCCACGGCTGGCTGAGAGGGCGTCTCCTCCCTCCCAGGCTTGGCTCTTTGCGGAGGACGAGCAGCGAGGGGGGGTGGTGGTTGCTGGGTGCTTCCACCACCAACAGTGCTTCTGGAGCTGGAGCTGGACGTGGGTGTGGATTGCTGCTGCTGCAACCGAGATTGGCGCTGGGCTGTGTTCTGCACGCGATCTCTGAAATCGGCCACCACAAAACACCCTGTTTGGGCCCTTTCAACACTCGTTTGCTGGCAGCAGCCCGTCTCCTTCCCCCCAGTCGACTGATTTTCCCGCCGGCGATGGTATCGAGATCACGATGTTGCAGAGATCGGGGGCGGGCGGGCGGGCAGGCACTCTCTCCCACGCGAGACGTGCCAGAGAAGAGCCCGGATGCGCCTTGTATCAGGACTCGTTCTTCGCCGGCTCTGTTGTTCAAGCCTGGTCTCCAGGTGGGCACGTTCAATTAATTTGCGGGAAAAAAGATGACGTTTGTGTTCCCGTAGCATTTGTTCGTTCACGTATATAAACCAATAAGCACAAGTCCCTTCTCCTTCCAGGCTATCTCTGGCTGAGAGTCGCTTCTCCGACTGGTGGATTGTGGATTCCGAGGGATCGCAGGACTTACTTCCTGACGTGCTCGATACTACTGTACTGTACACCACAGGGCAACATTATTAAGTCTTCACGAGATGTTTTTGTTGGCTTCTTACGGGCTCCGCAATATTGTTTTCCCTTTCTTTCTTTCTTTCTTTTTTTTTGTTGCCCTCGACCTCAGACCCCTTCTTCGAGGCAGACCTGTTTAGGTTGGTTGTAATGTGCGTTTCCGAGCACTTTGTGATGTAGTTCTTGGATGATCGGCCAGTGAGTCGCGGCAGATACTGTCGACTGGTTGTTCCCTCTCGCAAGGGTCGGGGTCTCTGCTCGGGCGTCTGGTGTGCTGTATCCGCCCGAGAGGCCGTCCACGTTTGCAATCCTTCGAGCGTGCTTGTTGATCCCTTTTGAAGTTTCCAAAAGTCCAGGTGAAATTACACGCACACATTCACACCCCCCTTCCGACGCAATGCTGTACACACTATTGCCAATGTCCAGTGCACGGAGTGTTGCAGTTCTCGTACCCTTTTTCTTCTTTTTTCGTGTGCTCGTCTGCCACCACCAGCAGCAACACAAGCCAGCCTGGTCCTGGGCCCCCGTGTAACGAAAACCACGAGGTTCTCTCCCGAACATCGGGATCGGGATAAGTCACCTCTTTTTAATCCTGCTGGATGGCGTTGGGTTGTTCGTTATTTTTAGATCGGCTCCTCGAGGGGCCTTCTGTGACTGGGGACGGCGGATCCCCGGAAATACGAAGCTGGTCCTTTGGGGCCTTCGAGTATGTGCAGTCCCTGTTTACACCGTCATTGCGTGTGTGTACAGGATGTCGAGGTGCTGTATGTGGCACCTATGTTCTGTGTCGTAGGTAGTCGGTGGCCAGAGTCCGGCACATGTACGCACAGTACACTGCACACGGAGGAAACACACTACCGCTCCTGCGAGCAGCGCCGATCACCAAGCCTGATCCCGACCCGATCTCGCACTACAGAACTCCGCACCTGCAAATCGAAGGGGATCTGGGATGCTGCCGTGTGCCCTGAAGCCAGCGGGCCACGGCCACAATTCCGGCCACGCAAACCCTACTCCGTCACACTCCCAGGTTTGGCATGTTGGCCTGTTGGCTCGTTGGCTCGTTGGTGATATATGTAGTCTATCGGGCTCAGCTCGGGTATGCGTACAACTTTCGATAGTTCCAATTTCGACCTGCGCCCGCTTCCTTCTGGCTTTTCTGTTGTTGTTTTTTTGTGTGTTCGTTGGGGCTTTCGGGCTCCCTCACTGCACACACACGAGGCGCGCGCGGGCTGAGGTCTAGCGACTGGGACTACTAACCGACGTGCTAGCGCCAGGAACAAGGGAATCTCGAACAGGGCAACCGGCACCCGGCGGCGAGTTCGCGTGGACGCGGGTTGTGGGCAGAAAGACACACCATGCAAATGCTTGGCTCCTCCAGCCGTGACGCGGGACGGTGAGTCCAGGCCGGAAGAAGCTGCACTACATCCACTGTATCGTCCTTTACTGGTTGTGTTGCCATTTGCGGATCACCCCCTTCTTGCTCTTATCTGTATTCGTCTGAGATACACCGCATGTCTCGCTGGTAAGGTGCGCGAGGGAGACCGCGAAGAAGGGACCAGTTCCGTGTCTGTAAATCGTGCCTCTAGCCCCAATAGTCGCCTCCAGTAGCTCCAGATTGATGTTGCCCTGGCTCGCGGCCCTTCACGATGCCATCTCCACTAGACCGGACGATCAGTCACCAAACCCACGCACTCCAACTGACATGCAAAGGCAGGCAAACCTTTTTGTCTTTCTGATATGCCGATGATGGATGGATCTCTCGATTCCGGATCGGGTGCAGGAGCAGTATATATCAACCGCTAGACTAGGTAGGCGCGGCTGAACGGTTCCCCTCGCTTGCATCGAGAGTAGTGCGTGTTCTTATCGGCCGTTGATGTGACGCCGGCCAGGGCTCTGTGCAAAGCCAGCCAGGGCAAAACCATCCGACTTCGTTCCCTTTCCTCGAGAAAAAACAACGTGCCAACCGACCGTCGTCGCCAGGTTGGTTGTGTTTCTAGGGTCGGTTTCCAGTGGCCCTTCGCAGCCTTCACAGTATCCTCCCGTCCGTACGTGCAAAGCACACTCCGAATCGCAGTGACAGAGGCAGTGGGGACAGCCATAACGGCACCTCTTATTGGTTCGTTGCAAGGTAGGATTCGCTAAGGCTGGTTAACATCGCGATTAGCTTGGTATGTGCGTGTGTGTGTGTGTGTGTGTGAGATAGGCAATTTGTCATTATCCATCCATTTGACATCCCGCAAAACGAGATTTGCCAAGTCAAGGTCTAACCCCCTCATGCATGGATGGGAAATGCACATGTCCTGTCCCTCTGCTGCAGTACCGAGAGGTCCAATACGAGGCATTGGCAGGTTGGCTTATCCGACATAGGCAGGAAGACCACCATTCGTTCCTTCCGTTGCAGTGGTGCTAAAAATACATTTTTTTCCCAGCACCGTGGCTGGCTTATGTCAAGATTTAGAAATTGGGCTTCGGCCAGAAACTCTAGAAGGAATCGAACCCCTAGAAGCCCGGCCGGAATTTCGCATTCCCGCTTGCTGTGTCGGTCGCAATTTCCCTGTTTGGTCGCGTACCCAGTTCCTTCTGGTTTTTTGCAGACAGGGAACATCCATCCGCAATCCCGCATTTCCAACTCGATGCAGTCTGATATACTGTGTGTGTGTTTTTGTTGCATTACTGTATACTACATCCAGTAATGTTCCCTCAGGTACCAGTCCGTCAGCATGTTCAGGGCCCCAAGCCCGCACGTACCACGTCTAATCTTCATATGTGCTGTGTGCGTGTGTCCCTGGTGATCGCTGATAGAATCTGAATCCTACGGGTATCTCTCAAGTCCGTGGCCGACCGAACTGTTGGTTCGTAAGGGGGGGGCTCCCACAAGACTATGGGCCAACGACAAAAAAGGAGCGTCCGCCGATGTGGGATCGAAAACCGCATCCCCTCCCCCGTCAAAAGGCCACGTTCCCAAGCTGCAACAATTTTTGGGGCGCGACCGCCGAGAGCCTTGGGCCGACAGCCCTGGGCCGGCTCTACGAAATCCGCAATCTAGTTACGGTAGTTATAGATGGGGAAACGTCGATAGCCTCTTTTTTTTTTTTTTCCTTGTTGGCTGGTTGGGGTTATCAGTGAGTTGCAATACCTTTGTGCGGGAGATTGAGGCGTGCGTAGGCCCTGTATCCTTTTCATAAGGGGAGGGATTCGGCTCCATGACGGTGCCTGGTAGCCGAAAACACAGAAATAAGTGCACCAGGCCACGCAGGATGCACGCATAAGCCAATGCTGGGGATAAAATGAGAAGAAACTGTATTCCCATCGGAGTTGGCAGATGTCAGCCCCAAAGTTGGATCGCACGGGTTGTCTATCCAGATCGGGAAAGTATTCGTTTTTGTGCATGTTGTTGTTTTTTCTTGCGTGAATGGGCAGTGGTAGGAGAACGAGTGTGGCCGGCTGGATTGGGCTACAAGTCTTCCTAAGAGTGTTGCATTAGATGTGTGTTTGCCGGTCTAGGGTGCGGTGAGATTTGAAGTGAGGAGCGTAACTTGGTCAAGGCACGCACCCAGCTGTGTGTGTTTTTGTGTAGAGTCAGTAGCTGCACTGCTGTACTGAACTTTTACCCGTATTATAGTGCATATGGACTCTAGCCTGCGCACGTTTCTATACATGTGCGATTGTGGTCATGGCAGGATCCACTGTTTGTCCTCTGTCTGTAAGGATGCCAAGCCTCGGATCTTTCTTCGAAGCGTGCGTTTTGCCTTGTGTTTTTGGGTCAGTCTGCCACAGACGGATGAAATCTGGTGCAACGCCAGCGATTAAAGTGTGATTGATGGTGTTCCAGCGCCTTGGTAGTATCTCTGCTACTCCGTAACATGTTCGTGGCCCCAAAAGGTGGTACGTACCCTCAGCCGAGCTTCGACTCGCCGGGTTGTCGCTCTGTGATGTTGGTTCACATGTCACTCGGCGTCTGGAGATTAGTATCGAGATTGCGACGGCTATAACCTAGGGAATTATGACTTCTTTGTGAGGCAAAAATAGACTGACGGCGCTTGTTTGCTGAACCGACTACCATTGGGTGCAATATATCGTGTAATTACAGATGTTTGAGTTTGCACTTCTTCATTTAAGCGATATCCTAATACGGAGTATATACGACGTAGCCGATATCCAAATACACAGGAAGGAGGCAAGTCAGCAGTAAATAGCATGTCCAGAAGGAAGGCACACAAGGGCACCTTCCGTGATTCTCAGGCATGCCAGACTCGTTCCTGCCTTGCAATCTGCCTTTGGAACAATTCCGGACTTCAATCGAAGCTTTCTGGAACCCGGATATTACCGGTGGTGGAATTTCTAGAACATTGGCGGTTTGACCTCCCTTTTCGCCTGGTGGCCATTTCACCTGGCTGCCAATAATTTACCGGGTTTCTCTCACCGTTTTGTTTGGGGGGGAGAGATTTTCTGGAATGTCACAATCAACGCGGTAAATTAGCGATATGCGAGGATGGGAATATCCAGGGTTTAGTTCGTCGCTTTTTTTGCAACGCCGGTGGGTGGGTATACCTGGATATTGTATGGCCGTATAAGTGAGTGGACGGCTTTCGCTTCGTTTCCGCGTTTCCTCGGAAACTGCTCCATCATGCCCTTCCATCTCGACTTCGAGAAGGTGTTCGCATAAACGTGATGGCGATCCGCGATCATCAGCGGCCAGGATTCGGCGCATCACTTCATGCTGGTGTGGGAGGCTGCAAGGCTGGCATGCGCATCCTGGATTTCAGAATTCTGAGTATACCGGATGTCACAAATTACATACACCCTGTCCTGCGTCTCCACGACGTGTCTGAAGTGGTTGTGTTTTCAGTGGGTGGAGAGGGCAGAGCCGTGAGGTGAGGCGCTTGTGGGGCCTAGTGTTCTCTCATCTATGACTGGTGTGCCAGCACCACAATATCCATCTTGTATTGCTTCTGCAACTTGTCCACGTCAGCCCGCCCCTGCCGTAATGAGCAGACCAGATACAAGTCACTGGCTGGGTGTAGGGATACAGAGCCTAATCTCGAATCGAACTATGCGCAACCCACCGAAGCCACAGGGCTACGTACCGGACATAGGGGCTGAGGAACGACCTACGAATTCTGGGCAACTGCTACTCTCTCTGGTGGGTGGCCGAGTGCCGTATTCCGCATATACGTACACAAACGGGGACAAACCTGCGACAGAAACCCCACTTTCTTATTCTTGCATCCTCGAGAGAGCAGGAGGGAATAACCAGAGCCGAGCAAGAGGCCACGCGTGGGAAGGCCAGGTGGAGGGATGAACGCTGCCGTTCGCTGGTAGTGGTCCCTTGCTACGGACGAGGTCAATCTCGATAGTTTCGGGTTTCTCGCCATCAGCAGCTGCCTCGGTGTTTGAGCTGCCCAAGACGCTCGAGATTAGGGTTGGGTTTCCCATCGAACACACGGGGCCATGTGTTGGTGGTAACTCGCGGGGTGTGGTATGTCCAGATACAGCAAGTTCCAGCAAGAAAGATCTCCCGGACAAAGATTCTAAACGTCAATGCGTTTCCTAATTTAGGGCAGTGGAAAAATATACAGTTCGGTCGGCTCGTTGTGTTGCTATTTGCAGACGCTACCCAAGTGGTCCAGAGAAAGGCCAGGCCAGACTCGCACCCCCATCGGGATCTATCTCGGAAAAACCCCCATCTACACATCTACACAATCTCGATGAAGATAAACCACCGCCGGCCAGCGCCGCATCTCGCAGCCTGCGATCGGGGTGGGTATTGGACGTATGGCTGGATACGAGGATCTGCAGTCAGTGACAAACCGCCTGGAGTCTCAATGCTTCTTTCTCCTCTTCCCGTCCCCCTCAACTCCGGGATCCTCTGGGCATTTCCCTCCATGCATCCATCATCCTGGAGGCTGCGCCCCTCCGTCCCCAGTCGCAGCGAGAACAGGACAAAAAAACACACACATACCCCTCGTCTCCCCTCACGGTACAGGCCCTCTCCTGTACAGTACATGCGCTAAACACGTGGAGGACAGGGGCCGATCAGAGGCTCAGGGGTGGGATAAAGCCGATAGTTCCGCAAATCGATCTCTTTTGTGGGTGTTGTATTTGGATTTCTCCTCTGGCTATCTCTCATGGTCGGCAGGGATCTTTGGGCGTGCGAAGGATTTTACTTATGATTTTGGCTTTCACGCCTTTTCGTCCTTCTTGCGGTCTTCGGGCACAGATCTCTCTGTATACATTTATCTTCCGAGACTACAGTACTGTACATGCGTGGCATGAGTTGAATCCAGCTTTCGATGTCGGGTGTTCGCTTTTTACGGGACGTGGGTTCCAGCGGTGGTTCTCCAAGAGGGAATTGGCTCTTGGGAGTACATGAACAGTATGTATTGGTGTAGTGGGCACGGGATGTGTAAGATCCGGCTTGTGAAGGGTGGGATTTTGGGGATTTATTGGCCAGGTCGCAGCCCCGGGAAGCAGGTGTAGGTGCACAAGAAGGCAAACAACCTGACAATTTCAGTGTGGTACCGGGTATGGTGGGCATAACGCCCCGAGGGCATGAGCGATAGCAAGATGAGACGACGATTGAGTGACTGGCATATATGTAATGGAGTGGTATAACACAAGAGGATGGGTGTTGAGGCCGGAAAGGCAGGAGAGAGAGAGAGAGATCCGTCGTTCCTCTCTGACCTCGAAGGAACTCTGCATCCTCCGTGCATACAATCCAGTAGTATACGGATGGTACGGATGGAGGCAGCCCAGAGATGTCAAAGTCCCCCTTGGATATCTGGGTGGTTTCCGGACCCCAAATATCAGGCCTTGTCTGGTCCCCCCTTTTCCTCCTACAGCCTAATCCCATCATTCAAACTTCAGCAAGCAAGCAAGCAAGCAACTCCGACAACCTCCAAAGGACTCAGCAACAGGTGCCCCCCGTCAACTTGTCAGATGATTCCTCACGCGTGAGGCCGCTCCGAGAGCAAGAACCTCACGCATTGGGGGCCAGGAGAGTCCCAGTCCCGGCGTCGCTGTGAGTGCTGATAACATCCCCTTTGCAGAAGGAGGTCTTCCCTCGATACACCACGTCCTGTCTCTCTCAGTCTTTGGCCGTCTTCCTCTAATGCTGCTGCTTCTTCCGTTCTCTACCCCCCTGTACGCTGACCGGCCCTCAGCGCCCGCTGGCGATCCTATAATTAGCTTACAGACACCTTTCTCTCGCTTGGGTTGGAGGGCCGGGGGTGGATGTGGGCACTTGGGGCAGGATGGGGGGGAGACCTGTCTTGCTGGAACCCTCACGCTCTTCTCGTGTTTGGGGAGAGCGCGAGAGACCCAAAAGTGTAATATACAGTACACAGTAAGCCTACGCAGTGCTGTGCTGTCTGGAGAGAGTGTCCGGGTAGTGCTCATCCGGCCAGGTGCATGCCCGCCAGATCCTTTGAAGAATGAAAAGGCCACCACGGGGCCTTGACGGCCAGTCCCCAGAAATCTCGCATGCGTGCGAGCAGAGATCGGATCGCGAGATGTTGCGGTGTGCTGGGCCACAGTCCGGCTTAGACTCTTGTCTGGCTGTTTGTTTTTGCTTGTGCATGGTGTGTGCTGCTTCAATTTCTCTGCTTATGCTTGTCTCCATGCGTGCTGGGACGGTACCATCGCCTGCTGGATCGTCGCATCCTCGGAAGCCGTAAGCACAGAGTGGGTCTTCCGTACTCTCTTCCTGCGCACCACTGGTCACTCTGCCGTTTGCAACGGTACTTGGCTGTTGTCCCCCCCTGCGTTGTTTGCTATGAGATAGGATACGCTGTGGTATATCAGTCGGGACTGCCCATTGGCTTCCTCGTTGTCTTCCCGGTGCCATTTCCGTGATCCCCGTGGTGACTAAGGGTTAAACCCGCCCCGACTAACACCACCTGAATGCAGAACGTCTTTCGCAGCGGACACTGTCCAGTCACATACAGCTCTGAAGCCGGTGTCACACCATAACCGTGCATCTATCTCAATCTGTGCTCGGCGCTGCCAGTGCCCCCTTCGGCCAGGCCGCCGATTTGCGCTCCCCGAAAGCGGCAAGATGGATGTCCGATGCGAGGCGTGGTATCTCTCTCCAGAACCCACGCCGTCGAGGCAAGCGGAGGGGGAGGCTGTTCATTCCTGCGCTCAGGCGGTTTTCGAGGGGACACTTGACGCTGCTGGTCCGCCACGATCGCCCATCTGGGCCCCGGGTGGTGACCGGCTGCAATCGGTCAGATAGAGAGAGTCTCGTGTCACTGCTGGACTCCGGCGGGATTGCCACGGGTCTATCTACTGTGATAGCGCTGTGTTTGGCCTCCATTCCTGCGCCAGTCCCTCGCTTCGTGGGCGGAATCAGACAACCAGCGGAAGATGACCTTGCGTGACGAGCTCCCCCACGGCCACATTCTACTGATTCGGTCTCCACGCTCGCTCACACACTCAGACGCACAGCCTCTCAGTGCTAGAGGCCCTCTCGGAATGCGGGCCCCCTCGCCACGCTCACCCACATCCCTCTCGCCGCTTTCTACAGCCAGCCGGCCCCGTCGACCCTGGCTGGAACGCGGCACGCACACACACACGCACACTCCTTCACACCACATGAGGACTTGACGCACATACGCAGTGCTATACCGCATCCGTCCGTTCGATGCTCACATCGCTTCGAGATCCGCATGGCCCGGCATCTCGATCTTGCCTGGCCTGAATCCAAGGGTGGGTGTGTGTGTGTAGACCACAGAGCTGATGGGTTGGTTGTTTTCGCCCCAAGATATAAGTGCAAACGCAAATCAACTCGTACACGGAGACATGTACAAAGACACCGACCCGGTCCAGACTCGCCCAGACCGCTCGTGGTCCGCATCTCCCGCATGTAGACCGATCTTCCCCGTTCACGCTTGGTCCATATCTGCTCATCGGATTGGGCTCGGTCGCGGTAGGATACACTCACAGGTCGTAGATAGAGCAGCCACACCCTAACCCTAGCCCAGGGTTACACCCTAAGTCAGGCCAACGATCACATTGTCAAGAACACAACTCGGGCAGAAAGAAAAAAGTCCAATACACAGTCCCGTATACCTTCCATACTAAGCCTGCAATGCCATCTCCTCATGTGCTGCATGACTGCCCTTCCGCCACCCCTCGGTGGGATCTACCGCCCGCAACCGCTCAGTGCCCGGGCCCGAAGCCCCAGCATCGGCCGCATCGCCCCACCCGCCGCCGCCCGGCGTCTGGATAATGATCCGCTCGCCAGGCAGCATCGGCACCGAGTTCTTGGACCCCAGATTCAGCACCCGCTCCTCAACCTCCGCCTCGGCCTCCGCCTCGGCATCTTCTTTCTGTGCCGGCCCTTCCACCGCCCCCTCCCCACGGAGTTCCCGCAGACTCTGCTCCCACGAGGTCTTCTTCCCGCGCCGCACCCACAGATTGACGCCGTTGGCGCCGTCGGCGCCGCCGTGCAGCCCGTACGGCCGGAACACGCGCCGCTCGCTCAGAATCGACACGGTGACGGGGATGCGGAACTCAATGTCGCGCACCACGCCGTCGCCGCCGCGGAACAGCCCCGCGCCGCCGGACCCGGGCCGCAGCGCGAACTCGCGCAGCAGCACCGGGTAGCGCCGCTCAAACACCTCGCTGTCGGTGATGCGCGTGTTGGTCATGTGCGTGTGCACGCCGCTGGTGCCGTGCCACCCCGCGCCGGCGCCGCTGCCGCCCGCAATCGTCTCGTAGTAGCCGAAGCCGCGCACCGCCGTCGTGCCGGCCACATTGCCGCCGAAGCCGAACGTCAGGTTGTTGCAGTCGCCCTGCGACGCCGCGCACGCGTCGAACGCCCGGAAAATCACGTCCGTCACCCGCTGGCTGGTCGTCACGTTGCCGCCGACCACGGCCGCGCCGTCGGACGGCGACAGCAGCGAGCGCGGCGGGATCTTGACGCGCACCGGCACCAGACAGCCCTGGTTCAGCGGGATGTCCTGCGAGATCAGACACCGCAGACAGTAGATGATCGCGCTGTAGGTGACCGCCTCGGGCGCATTGGTGTTGCCGTACACCTCCGGCCCGGTGCCGGCGAAGTCGAAGTCGGCCTCGCCGCGCTCGGCGTCAATCGTCACCCGCAGCCGGATGGCGCTGCCGTCGTCCATAAAGTCCTCCGCCACCAGGTCGCGGCCGTCAAACCGCGCCGACACCTCGCGCAGCAGCGTGCGCACGCACTGCTCGGCGTTGGCCTGGATCTGCTCCATGTAGAACAGCACCGTGGCCTCGCCGTACTCGGCAATCAGGCCCTCGATCAGCGAGATGCCCTTCTGGTTCGCCGACACCTGCGCGCGGAGGTCGTTCAGGTTGTCCGCCAGACACCGCGTTCCGCTGCACCCGGGATACTGCGACGGCTCGTCGTACAGCAGCTGCGTGATGCGTTCCTCGTCAAAGCGGCCCTCGCTGACCAGCTTCTCGCTCTTGATGGCCGCGCCCTCCTGGTACAGTTCCTTCGAGTGCGGCGGCATCGAGCCGGCGGTGATTCCGCCAATATCGGCGTGGTGGGCGCGGGAGGCCGCGTAGAACAGGATGCGGTCGCCGGCCGCATTGAACGCCGGCATCACTAGCGTGATATCGGGAAGATGGGTGCCGCCGAACGACGGGTGGTTGGAGATGATCACGTCACCCTTCTTCAGCTTCCCGTCCCAGATTTCCGCCTGCCGCCGCACACACGTCGACATCGAGCCGAGATGCACCGGCAGATGCGGCGCATTGGCCACCAGGCCGCCGGTGGCGTCGAAGATGGCACACGAGAAGTCGAGCCGCTCTTTGACGTTGGTGCTGACGGAGGTCTTCTGCAGGGCACGGCCCATCTGCTCGGCAATGGCCATGAACCGATGGCCAAAGATACTGAGCATGATCGGGTCGGCCTCCGACGTGGTGGCGCCGGCCGTGGTAGGCCCGGCATCGGACCTGCAAAGCGTTAGCGGACCGTATTGCGGCCCTGTTCGGAGCGTTAGAACGAAGTGAGCTGCCTTACCTATTCTTGGGTCCCTCCAGATCAATAACCACATGCGTAGCCAACACAACCGCCTTCGCCCGCGGCGTCACCACAATAGTCTGCGTGCCATCCGCCAGCATCGCGGGGCCGTCCACCACCTCGCCGACCGCCAGGTCCGCCAGCCGGAACACCGGCGTATCCCGCCGCCCGCCCTCAAAGTACACCGGCTGGCGCGAGTGCGTCTTGGCCGGATCAGCACTCCGCCGCCGCAGCTCCGCCGGAGTGTCCGCCGCGTCCAGCGCCGCCAGCTGCGCGTCCACGCTGGGCTCGGCGTACCGGAAACTGCGCCCAATGCCGCGCACCCGCACATCATCGACAATGATGTCCCGCCCGTCCAGCGTGAAGCCAAACTCGTAGCGGTGCTGGTCGACAAACGCGGCGCCAAACGCCCACGCGTCGCCGCCGTAGGTAGCCGCGGCGGCTTCGGCGCTCGGCCGCACGATCATCAGCGCCGACTCCGTACCGCGGTACCGCATGTTCAGGTACTCCTCGAACACCATCTCGCCGTCGCTGAAGCCCTGCTCGGCCAGCGCCGCGCGCGACTGCGCCTTCAGCTTGTCCATCTTGGCCTGCAGGTCGCCGACTACGCCGGACGAAGAGCCGGACACCGGCCACACGGCCGACTCGGGCTCTTGGCGTTCGTCGACCACGTCTGCGAGCGCCATGCCGTACGCCGAGAGGACCGATGAGTAGCGGTGCACCAGGATCTGCCGGATGCCCAGCGTCTCGGCAATGGCCACGGCGTGTTGGCCGCCGGCGCCGCCGAAGGTCGCCAGCCGGTGCTTGGACGAATCGTGGCCCTTGGCCTCGGTGATCGACCGGATCGGCCGCGTCATCGCCTCGTTCGCCACGGTGAGGAAGCCGTACGCCACCTCGTCGACCGACAGGTTCTTCCCGGTCTCGGCGTTGATCTGGTCGGCCAGCTCACGCAGCTTCTTCTCGCTGGCCTCCGCATCTAGCGGCTGGTCCTCGGTGTCGCCAAAGATCTTCGGGAAGAACTCCGGCAGCAGGCGGCCCAGGTGCAGGTTCGCGTCGGTGACGGCCGCCGGGCCGCCCTTCCGGTAGCAGGCCGGGCCGGGGTGGGCGCCGGCCGACTCGGGCCCCACGACGAACAGGCCGTTCTTCCAGAACAGCCGCGAGCCACCGCCGGCCGCCACGGTGTTGATGTCCAGCTGGGGCGACTGGATGGTGACGCCCGCCGTGGTGGTCTCAAACACGTGCTCGTAGCGGCCCTCGCCGAACCGCGACACATCAGTACTAGTTCCGCCCATGTCAAACCCGATCACGGGGATGCGGGTATTCTCGTCGTACGACGTGATGGCATACCCCACCACACCACCGGCCGGACCGGATAAAATTGCCTTGAGACCAGTAAAGTTGTCGACGTCGACCAGACCACCGTCACTCTGCATGAACTCACACCGCGCCCCGCCCTTGACGCCCAGGCCGCCGACGAAGCCGGTCTGGAAGCCGGCAATGTATTTCTTGATGGCCGGCGTCAGGTACGCATCGGCACACACCGACGTGGCGCGCGACACCAGCTTGATCATCGGCATCAGCTGGTGGCTCAGCGAGATGTGCGTGAAGCCAATCTCGCCGGCAATGCGGCCGACCACGGCCTCGTGGTCCGGGAAGGTGTAGCCGTGGATCAGGCACACGGCAATGCTCCGGATGCCCGAGTCGTACACGGCCTGCAGCTGGGCGCGGATCACGTCGTCGGACGGCCGCTTGAGAATCCGCACCGCCTCGCCCGACAGGCCCTGCACCACATCGGCGGTGGCCGCGCCGGGCGTGCCGGCCTTGACGGCGGCAGCAGTGACCACGCGGTCGGGGTCCTCGGCATAGTCCTCGAGCGTGACGCGCTCGTCAATCTCCACGACCTCGCTGTACAGCACATCGGGCTTGCGGATGGCCAGGTCGAAGATGCGCGGCCGCGACTGGTTGCCGATAGCCAGGCAGTCGCGGAACCCCCGCGTCACCACCAGCGCAATCTTCTCGCCCTTGCGCTCCAGCAGCGCGTTGGTGGCCACCGTCGTGCCCATGCGGATGCTGTCGATGCGGGCCGTGTCCAGCGGCTGGCCGCGCGGGATGGCCGTGCCGGTGAAGTGCGCCATGATGCGGCGGATGCCCTCGAGCGGCGCGTCGGCGTAGTTGGCCGGGTCCTCCGAGAGCAGCTTGATGATGATGGTCTCGCCGTTGAGCTCGCCGACGCAGTCGGTGAAGGTGCCGCCGCGGTCGATGGCGATGCGCACGCCGCGGCTGCTGGTTTCCGGAGTAGCCATTGTAGTAATTGGTGATAGATTGGAGTTTCCGTAAGAGTGGTAGACAGGTATATATGCTGATATATGGTGAAGAGCTCGTGATGTGTGTAAGTCGCAAGATAAAGATCAGCACTCGAAAGAGGGGGAGATCTCAGCTTGATATCCTCCCACCCAGCTTCATAACCCTAGCACCTTTTTTCTCCCACCTTGTCCGGGCGTCGGGCAACCCCCGAAAGCACCGAAATCGGATTGGTTGACGACAAACACGCCTCGATATGACCTCACGAGGGTTACAATAGTTCGCCCGCCCAGAGTGTGTCCGAGTCAAAGCACGCGGCCAATGTAACCCTAGACGTGCTAGGCAGAAAGACAAGCCTGGGTCTCTCCGGATATAAAATGTATATAGGATGCCTATTGAAGCTTCAAATGATCGATAAGCGAAGTTGTAAATGTTGGAGGAAGGGTGAAAGTCGAAGCATTCCGAAAGGAATCAAAAAGTCCAAAACCGGGCGGACTCGGAAAATGGCGGGGATGTATTTTAAGCCCTCCTGATAAGATAAGCACAGAACCGCCAAATGCAGTTTCCAAGCTCCGACTTCTGCTCCTTCCGCCGTTGGGCGGGCCGGTCGAGCCTTCCTGATCCAGTTTCGCGGGGTTTGCACGCTGCCGGTATCTGGCGACTTCGCTCCTTCCCCGGCGCGCTCCTTCCCCGCCGAGACTCCCCGCTTCTCGCCGCATGCTTCCTCCGCCAGTCTTCGGACCGGTTTCGGCCAACGGCCCCACATCCCACCGGACTATCGCCTGCTGACAAATTACACATGCGCACCGCTCGATTGACTGCTTAGGAGACGAAACTCCGCGACCTCCGTTTTTTTACCCTGTAAGTGCGGAGCCGCAGCTGTATCTGCATCCCGGGCCCGGGTTGACATACAATAAGTAGTCAAGTACATGGATACCGTCCGGAAATCCCGGCCCGGAGACGCAAAGACCACCTCCGCGCCGGCCTGTCCGGCTCCCGACTTCGGTACTCGTATAGACTCTCGCTTCACGTAGACACCACTTACAACCCAAACTTACACGCTCCATTAAAATAGTCATATTATATGTACATAGGAACGTCCCGCCCCCGTCTCCAACAGAGGACTAGGGCAAGACCACAGAATCGAGAGAATCTGCCCCGTAAGAGCCAGAAGAACACCAACACAACAAAGCGCATTTCCCCTCGGCGGTTCTCTAATGCGTCACCACCCGCACCGCCTGCAACATAACCCCAAACACCAGCCCCCGCGCAACCTCCTCAATCTGCAACGCATCAAACACGCGGCCCAGCGCCTCGCTGGTCGCCGTCTGCCCCATCACGCCCATCAGCGCATCCGGCACGCCGCTGCGAATCAGCAGCGCGCGCGCCCGCCCCCGCAGTTTCTCCTTCTCGGCCTCCGTGAGCGGCGGCGGCCACGCCGCGCGCTCGGCCTCGGTCGGCATGGTGTTTTCCCGGAGCTTGCGCAGGTGGGCCGCGATGCCGCCGTCGCTGACGTTGCTGTCCAGCACGGAGGCCTGCATCATCGACTGGATCGACAGCAGCGACGGGTTGCCGGGGCGCAGGAGGAACGATTTGGCGGCCGCGAGGAGCGTGCGGCGGATGTTCCACGCCGAGGAGAGCGTGTACAGCTCGTTGATCACCGCAAACATCAGTTCCACGGCTACGCGGGTCTCTTGCTCGGTTAGCGGCGGGTGCGTGATCGTCCGCGACGACACCGGCATCTTGCGCGGCGAGGGCCCGGCGGATGTCGTTCCTGCCCGGCCACCACTGCGGCCGCCAGCCGGTCCCGGAAATGCGCCAGCCCTGCTGTCGAATGACGCGCCCGCTGCCATTCCAGCCCCGCCGGACACCGGTGTCCCGGCCGTGGTCGAAGCAGGACTCTCGGGCCCGTGTGCACTGGGGCTGTATGTATCCGACATGTCGCTGGGCGGTGGCGGCAGCCTTAGTGCATCCAGGCTGACGGTAGATCGAGATCGCCGCGGGCCAGCACTAGGGGCCCGGCTGTGGTCCCGACTACCACGCCCGCTGCTGCCGCCCATGCCCTTGTCCCACCGGTCGGAGAACGACGATCGCGGTATTCCGCCGAGATCGCCCGTCTCAAACTCCGACACCGACTGGTAACTAGGTTGTCGTTCCATCGGCGCTACTCGGGTTGGCTGCGTTGACACGACCGATGAGCGCTGGCTGTCCATGCTGTCGCGTGCCCGGCGAGGCGTTGCTGACACCGGCCAGGGGGACGTGCCGGGGTCGCCGCGGCCAATCTGCGAAACCGACGCCATGGACAGCCGCGACGCTGAATGCGGGAGAGAGGTGGACGATGAAGCTGCAGGAGCCGCTGTCGTGACGGACGCTACCGAGGAAGTCGAATCGCGCGGCGGAAGAGCCGGAACTGCAGTCGGAGATGTCGCGGGGCCCGCACCGGCCGCCGAGATCGACGCCGAGTTGCGCATATGCATAGACTGCTGCGACGGCGCCGTCGACGACCGCTTCGGCCCCAGCCCAATGTTCCCAAACACCCCCGTGACGCCATCCACCATGGCCTTGCCGCCCTGCATGGCACCCTTAGGCGCAATCGTCAGCACATCCAGCATGTTCTTGCCAACCGCATCCCACTGAAACCCCGCCTTGTTCGGGCTGTTCGGCATGCCCTGGTCCTTGTCGAGGAAGCGCTTCATGCCTTCACTCTCCGACAGCGGCAGGAACCAGCACGCATCGCGCAGGTACCGCTCCAGCTCGCCGCGAAGCGACTCGCGGGTGTGCATCTTCCACGGCGGAAGCACGCCGTGCTGCTCGGTGAAAGCCGCTGCGCCGGAGATGTTGGCAATGCGCCGCAGGATCTCGTGCAGCGTCTCAAAGTCGCTGTACTTGCGCACAATCATCCAGCCCGTGTAGTGCGAGTTGGACGGCTCGATCTGGATCAGGTAGTCCCACACCGGCTTGCCGCGGATCTTGGCGCGGTCGTTGCTCGGCTCGTCGTGGATGGTGATTTTGGCGTTGTGCAGCGTCAGCGCCGGTTTGGACGGGCTGTCCATGTCGTCGGGCACGTCTTGGGCCGTCGGTACTATTTGGTCGAAGCTGGTGAACTGGGAATGGCCGTGCGTGGGCGATTGCGACTGTTGGCTGGCCGAGTCGGCGGTGGAGTGGGGGCTGATCGGAGTATCGATGGATGCGCCACGCAGCGAAACGGAATCGGGAGTCGGGCCCATGTTCTGCATCTTTTCATGCGAGAAATCTGATGTAGGTGACACGTCGCCGTTGGTGTCGCCTGATCTCCGCGCAGCAGGGACCTCCTCCTTGGAAAAGGTACTACACTGAGAGGATAAGGGAACAGGCGGTGCAGTGGATGATGCCTTGGTGGGGGAAGGCTCTGTAGACCTCGAGGAAAGATCCGTGGGCTCAGCTGCGACTCCAGCAGGTGCAGTGGCAGGAATGGGGGTAGTTGCAGTGGTAGCCAGAGCTCGCCGGGCTTCCTCCTCAGCAATCATCTGATTCATGCGCTTCATTTCCTCCAGCGCCTCTTCCATCTCTTCGTCGGCCTTGCTAAGCTTCTTTCGATGCGCAGACACGTCGCGCCGCCGGCCCTTGCCGCTGGGGGTATCAGGAAGATCGAGACTAGACTTCCGTTCCGCAGCCGGAGCCACGCTGGAGTCCGGTTCAGCAAAGGAGCCGCGCTGAGAATCGGGCCCGGTCTGCATGCCAACGTCGATGGCCTGGCTAAAGTCCGGTTCTCCCGCCTCCAGCAGATACACAATCCAGCCATTGATATACTCGGGCTTGCACCACATATCCAAAGTCATACCAAGCATGAGATTGGCAATGACTTCGCGCAGGAAGATGCGCACCGGGTCGCATTCGTAGACGCTCCGGTCAAGGAACACCAGCAGGTCCTGCGCAATCACTTTGAACTTGGCATTCTGCTGGGGCTGGTTCAACAGGTTGGCAAGGTTGGAGTTGGGGTAGGCGTCAAGGTAGTTGGTGATGGCATCTGAAGCCGAAATGCGCGAGTCGGCGGGAACTTCAGCAAACGCCGACGAGAGCTCGGAGAAGAAGACAATGACCATCGAGGCCGAGTTGGTGACGAAGTCGAGGAACGCATCGGCAGGGCGCTTCCGGCCCAGGTGGCTCGACACCGACAGGATGAAGGATGTAAGGGTCTTGCGACAGGCAAGAGAGAACGACCGATCCGAGGGGATGATTGGCACATACCACCACTTGACGTAGTCGCGGATAATGGCTTCCACAAGCGAGTTCATGGCGTCCCGCGTCTCGGGAGAGAAATCGTCAAAGCTGTGAAGCAAGAAATCTTCCAGGTTCGACAATGCTACGTCATCCTTGCTGGTCCCCAAGTCGCCGGGCGTTGCGCCACGCGACCCATTGGCAGCAGAAGATTTTGTAGCAGTTAGGGAGAGCTGGATGCGCTGGATAGCTTCAGCCCCCGTCTCTCCGCGGAGAATGCGGGCAACCTCCGGATTGCGCGCTTCATAGTTTGCAAGAAGCACCACGCCGGCAAAAGCGCCTATTATCAACAGGCCCAGGCGGCCGAGGATGAGGAAGGTTATCAGGGCAAGGCCGGCCGCTATGGCCGATAGGGTGGACGGAGTGGCCGTAGCGAGAAGTTGGATAACCTTGCCGACGACATCGGGCGGATCGGGCGGATCGGACGGAACTTGTGGGGGTTTCGCTGCGGGGAGAGGGGACGGCTCGATGGTCGTGGACTCTTTTATCGAAGATATCGCAAGGCCTAGTTCGGGGGCCGAGACTTCCGCTTTTATGGGTTCTGTAGAGGGTTTGGCTGTGAGGGGAGCATCTGCGGGTTCGCGACTGGCCGAGGCCAGCTCAGCAGTTTGCGAAGCAGCAGGTTGCGCGGGGGCGGAGGGGCGATCGGCATCGGCGACTTTTGCGGCGTCGTCGGCGCTGGAGGACGGACTGTCGCGGGGCTTCTCAGCCAGTTCCATGGGGATTGAGTCGGGAGGGGTGATGCGGCTGGATTAGGCGAAGATGGAGGATGTTGGGCGCAAGCAGAGGCTGGCGATTCGCATGGCGAACGGGCCCCAGGCTAGTGGAAACAGCTGAATGACGATGCTGGGTTGGCCACCAAGTCGCAGTTGTCAATGTTGAGTAAAGGCGCCAGGCCTAGATAAGGCGAGAACTCTGTCGTTCAAGTTGCGAGGTGTTGATTCAGAACGTCAGACGACACCGGGGGCTGCTCAGTAAGGGAGGTTGAAAACGAAGATGAGAGACGAAAGTTTGAGTGTAAAAAAACAAACAAAAGAAAAATTAGAGACTGGGCAGAGAATCGAGAACAGAATAGAGGCTTCCCGCAGCCAACAAAGGAAAAGTGTCTGTGTGGATGGACGGATTTGGCCACAGAATCGCGGAATGAAGGTTGGAAGGTCTAAAAGGGGGGCTATGATAAAGAGGAACCGCAAGAGTTGACGTAGCACTGGACTAATTTACGAAGTGGCCGTTTCGTTTTGTTCATCTGCCGTTATCCAGTAACAAACGGCGACTGAACGGGGCCACAATTCCAGGGAACGAGGCAAAGCTTCAATCAGCGGGCCGGGGCTTGTGAGTGGTGGTCGCTCGAGATTGGATGGTAGAAATTTCGGGTCCAGCAAATAACCCGGGCCTGAATCAGACTGAGGAGCCTCGTCTCACGCAGATTCCAGCTGAAGGGGACGGACACCAGCGCTGATGAAGGATTTCGCAGCTGTTTGTTGAAAATCCTGGATCCTGGGGATTAGGAAGCGAAAATCAGGGAAATCCACGGGATATATGCCGCTTTTTTAACGGCGAGGCCACACAAGGAAGGGCAAATACTGTCTCTCCTCTGCCTTCACCACTGACGCACGTTGTCTCTTGCTTCCTTTTTCAGTGCTCGCTCTCCTCAACCGGGCCTCTCTCTATAGCCAGGGATAAACAGCCTGGATCGATTATTGATCGGCAGAGACGGAGGCGGGTAATGGGCTGAGAGACACAGACACTGGAATGTGCTAGGGAGCCAGAACCGGCGCACAGACGAACTAGATGTAAGAGATATTGGGGTCGGTGAATCGTCTGTTGGTCGCAGGTTTCGGAGCCACGACACAAGTTGTGCGAAATGATGGAAGAACCTGAAGGAGGAGAAAACCTGGCGATGAGATGTCCAGAAGATGGGAAGAGAAGAGGTGACGTTCGATTCTGGAATCGTGATGACAAACACACGGTCTTTTCTAGAAGCTCTGATGTTTCATGTTATTTTTGTGCGTTCGAACTTGGAAGGGACGAGCCTTGCGTGCACCTTCCTGACATTCCAGGTGCATCACGCGCCTTCCCCATTTCTTCATCACCACTGGCACCTTCCCCGGCCTCAAGATTCACTCATCGTCATCGCGACTTCCCCATTTACGACTCTGAGCTCCCAGTCTTGCGGCTTATTCATCTTTCTTCAGCCTCCCCTCGTTTTTTATCTTCCTCCTTTCATCATCTCTTGATGTATCTCCATCTCAACTTCACTTGCTGTTTTGTTTGCTTCACTCTCCCACGGCGAGTTGTGCGGTCCGCGGACTTGCAATCACGATGTAAAATTCGCCCAGCCACGCCAGACACGCTGCGGCATCCGCACAGTTCTCCTCCGTATTGCCTTCTCTCCCGCCCTTCGGGAAATTCTAAACCACCCCAGCGCCCGATCTCTCGCCTACGGACGTTTTATTGCGCTCTTAGACCGCACCTGTCGCTTGTCGATACTTCCTACACTGCAGAATGTGTGTTCAGGGGTCCGCTGCAGCAATCCACAAGCCGCTTTTGAAACAGCCTGTTGCATGTCTGTCTTCCCATCCCTGGCAGCCCTCCTGTGCTAATTTTGGCCCAGTAGGAGGAGTTACGGATGGTGCTAGACTTCTGCTCTTCTGTCCCAAGCTCACGTTGGTTGTTCCGGAAGCAATCTGTTGAATCAGCCCGTGATCATCGCCCAGCGAAGGAATTCGATATTAACCCTAACCCTAACCAACCGCTCGCCTGTGTCGAATGGCTTTGAACATCAAACTGACGTTCCTCTCGTCTAGTCACAATCATTGTGCTCTGAATCTCGTATCATCGTCATTCCAATAAAGTGTTCCAGCACGTACGAGGATTTCAAGCTGCTCACGGCTACAAGACGCTCAGCGTCGGGCACTGACGCTCTGTCTGGCTTCCATTCATCGAACCCGATGAATGACGAATTCCAAAGGCTTAGCTGCAGCTTTCGTTCGACAGGAAGATGCAAACTCCTCTCACAGGTCCAGACTTTCTGGTAGTTGCTCCCGAGCTCTATTTGGGCGTGTGCGTCGTCAATGGGCGTAGGCCGACACACCGAGCCTCGCGTGCCGAACAGCTCAAGGATGACTCGCGAACCCACCGACTCACCGCACATCTCTTCCGGTCTCGTCAAGGCCATCAAGATGCCTCAGATGTAAGGTGTTGAGCTCTGTCTCTCTCTCGCTTACACCTTGACTAGAGCTATGTGTGTTCTCGCTCCGTCGGCCAGCGACGGCCCAGTCACACTTTACTCATCACGAGCACTAAGCCCCAAACATCACCACCATCACCGCTCCCGGAACTCGTCGCTCCAACGCGTTCAGTCACCTCCCGTATGCGCTCCGATTATGCAATTTGCCGGTCATCATCACTGCTGACTTCTCCCCTCCTCCGAGCCTCTCTCGTCAGCGGAATACGCCGTTCCCCGGACTTTCTTCTTGGTACTTGCCCACGCGGATCCCACGCAAACGCGACAAAATGTTGGGGTAACGGTACGGGAGCACCCATCATCGGGAACAGCCTTCTTTCCTCGTGTTGCTTGTTTCTGGTCGGGTCTGGGAACGAAAGTATCTGTGCGCCGTTCACGGCTGTTAGGGGATCGTGAGCGCCGGTTTGGGGGGTTTGTTGGGGTTTTACAAAGTCCTGGCCTGGTGGTTACTAACCCTATTTCGTGAGGGTGTCTTCGTCCACGGCCATCAGTGAGCACTTGGAGACTGGCAGACTCGGAGAAGCACAGCAGATATATCCCTCAGCACGGAGAAGCACATTCTGCAAAGTCTCGATACGATGTACCTCTACATCCCGCTCTCGCTCCCAGAGCCTCTTCTCCGGGACCATCATGGCTCCCCCAACTCATCCCCGGATCGCCAGCCCTACCCTCTCACCCCAGACTCGATGTCTGCCGTGATCAACCGAGCTGCTGGAGCCCACGATCGTCTGTCTACTTCTGGCCCCCTCCATCCCGAGAACGCCAGCCATAATTCCCTCACTCGGCCGTTTCGAGCCACGATTCCTCTGCCTCCGGCGTCCCATTGCAGCTCTTCTCCCCCAATCTGCGGGGGTCACTCCGTCGTCATCGACGCGTACGCACAGCTGGCTCTACTCAGATACTTAAGACCCCCTCCCCAGCTCCAGAGACTCCCCCCTCGAATACGAACTTTCGATGCTGTCCCCGGCCTTCCCGCATCGGTGGGGCCCTCCCCGGACTTAAAATGCCCGCACGCGGCCTGGGCCATCCCCCGGCCCAACGATTATAAAAAGGGGGCCTTGATCGCCTTCTCCGGGATGCCTGGACCTGTGGTAAACCCCGCTTCTTCTTCAGCGTGCCTCAAGAACCAAGTCTTGTGTGTTATCTATCTCTCCAAAAGGAAAACCAAGCCCGTGGGACCTGCTATCTCGTCAGATCCTGCCCCTTAACCCTACCTTCGTTTTTTCCACACCCAGTTCGTCTGCTCCGAGGCAGCCACTTTTCCGACTCTTGTCGTTTTAAGTCGCTCGCTTTTGTTTCCGCCACTCCGGAAACCATGAAGTTCTCCCAGGTCATCCTGCCGGTGGCCGGCGCCATTGCTGCTGTCAACGGCGCCGCCGTCGAGGTTGTCGAGGCCCGCGGCCACGTCGCCCCGCCTCCCCCGCCTCCCCCCCCTCCCCCTCCACCGCCACCGCCGCCGCCGCCGCCTCCTCCGCCGCC
>LNGK01000007.1:242656-258186 GCA_001510575.1 Knoxdaviesia capensis
CCGCCCGTGAAGCCTCCTGGCCCGCCTACTCCCCCCACCAACGGCACCGGCCCCCCTCCCCCGGGACCGCCTGGCCCGCCCGTGAAGCCTCCTGGCCCGCCCACTCCCCCCACCAACGGCACCGGGTTCCCTCCCCAGGGCCCTGCTGCCCCGCCCGCCGGCCCCGGCGGTAACCCCCCCTCGGCGCCCATGACCCCGCCCACGGCGCCTCCTGCCGGTCCCCCTGAGGCTCCCCACGAGGCTCCCCCCGCGGCTCCACCCGCGGCTCCCCCCGCGGCTCCCCCCGCAGCTCCCCCCGCAGCTCCCCCCGCGGGTCCCCCAGATGTGCCCCCGGCCACGCCGCCCCAGGCCCCCGCCGCACCGCCCGCCAACCCCCCCGCGGCGCCCCCGGCCTCGACGCCCGTGGCCCCCAAGCCGCAGGTGCCCGCCGGCGCCGGCGCCCCCGGCAAGGTTGGAGTCAGCGTGATGGCCATCCTGGCGGCCGTTGGCTTTGCCATCATGATGTAAATGTCGCGGACACTGGATGCAGAGATATCCCACCTGGCGTTGCGGAGTTGATAGCAAGGGGGGGTGACGATCAACAGCAAAAAAGCTTTCGAAACTCTTCATGCGGAGGGGGGCGGGTGGATCTGTCCCCGCGGTTGGCTTGTTTGAGAACCATCGTAGGCTCTCCACGCCACCGCGGAGACGCATCCGCCGTGTTTTCGATAGACTGGCTGCTGCGGACGCTGCGCGGGCCGCTGGGCCCTCGGCGCCACAATGCCGCTGTACGTATAGATCCTGGATCGCCGTCCTCCCCGCGTGCCCTGCTGGTCTGTCTCCCTGGACGGGGCAAACCTGTCCGGGCCGAACAGGCAGGCAACCCCGCATATTCACCGGAACTTAGTGTCCCTCGACTCGGAGTTGAAGCACAGTTCTGGGACATGTGGGTGAGGGGAAGAGGATAATTTCCAGAGCGAGAAATGAAGAAAAAAGAAAAAGAAAAACTACGATAAAAATAGGAGATTTGGCGGAATATTCTGGACGGGGGGGTTTCTTCTTCTTTTTGGAGAAAACATAACGCACGAGATATATGACTTACTTCAATCTTTAATAAATTGTACTAATTTCCTACACGCCGTTTGCTGTTGCGTAGCCGGAAGTGATGTGAAGCAATGTGAACTGCATGTCAAGTGGGCAAGTGGACTGCGGTGAAGAGCAGGTGAGTCGGGTTAGACCGGACGTTCTCCCGGATGCGGGAGACGTTGGGAGCGGTCTTCGGCCGATCCGAGATCCATGCAGCATCCGTATGCAGTGTGATCCATGAAACATTTATTATCAAGAGTGATGATTGATTAACCCCTTTAAGAGACGTGCGTAATGTCGTAACGTAACCTCCAGTTCCCTCCGCCCAGTGAACGCCGATAAAGAAAAAAGAAAAGCACACCGACACCGACAGAAACACTCCGACGCCCGGAAGACCCGGATCTATTTCTTTTCTTCTCCGATTTCCTTCCCTTCCCCCGGCATACCCACACCCAAGCTTCGCCCCTTCCGCCCAGTAAGTAGAAGAATCTCGGCAAAGGGCAGCCGTGGAAGAGCCGGCCGCCGAGCCGGAAAGCGCGGACATCACCGCCGTCTCGCAAAGGCCGTCACCATCGCGGCCCCCGCGCGCGCCTCGTCAGCCTCGGCCGCCTCGACGCGCGACTGGGCGTCGCGCGCCAGCGCCTTGGCCTCCTCGACCTCGTGGCCGTCGTGGCACAGCTCGGCCGCCAGCACCTGCGCGCGCTCCAAGTCGCCCGTGTCCAGCGCGTAGCGCGCCAGCCACATGCGCGCCTTGCTGGTCGACAGCGTCACGCCGGCGCCGTCGCCCAGCCGCGGCGCGCTTGCTCGTCCGCCGTCGTCCCGCCGCGCGGCGCTGGCCGCCAGGCGCGCCGTCGATGCCGACGCCCTCGGACCAGCGCCGCCGCCGCCGCCGCCGCCGCCGTCTTCCGAGGCGTCGTCGGGCGAGTCGTTGTGGATGACAATCGACTCGCCGAGACCAACGCCGCCGCCGCCGCCGCCACCGCCGCCGCCGCCGCCGGCAGGGTCCGCCCCGAGCTCCTGCGCGACACAGAGCTCCATGTACGCCTTGGCCTCCGGGATCTCGTCGAGCTCCTCGTACATCTGCGCAATCTGCAGCACCACGTCGGGGTCGAGGTGGCCGGGCGGCGTGCGCACCACGGCGCCACTGGCGGTGCTCGAGAAAGACCCGCTCGCGTCGTAGTAGCTGTCGGCGAGAAGCGCGCGCTTCAGCGCCTTGATGCCGTCGCGGTAGTGGCCCATCTTGTGCATGCAGGCGCCAATAGCCATCCACATCTTGCCGTCCCAGGGCCGCAGACCGGCGGCGTGCTTGTAGTACCAGAGCGAGTAGCTGTTCATCTCCAGCATCTCGTACGTCTGGCCCAGGCCGTACCAGGCGCGGTAGTCGCGCTTGTTGGCGTCGACGGCGCGGCGGTACGACTCGATGGCCGCGTGGGTGTTCTTCAGCTCAAGGTACTCGTGGCCCATGAGCGTCCATGCCGCCAGGAAGGACCGGTCCAGCGTCAGGGCGCGGCGGAAGTACTGCACGGCCTTTTCATGCATGGACTTGAGCGAGTAGTAGTTGCCCACCACAACGCACGTCTCGGGCCGGAAGCGGTCGACATCCATGCAGAGATGGGCGACGAACGAGAGCTTCGGCCGCGACTGCATGACGTAGAGGATGTTGGAGTAGTGGTCCAGCCCGTCGAGGCGGAGCGGGTGGGCAGCCAGGATGCGGCTGAAGATCTGCTCGGCGGCCACAAGGTCCTTGGAGATGTACGCCAGCATGGCGTTGCAGGTCTGCAGGAACGGCGAGCGCGGGAACACGGTAAGGAGTTGGTTGAGAGACGCGGCAAGATTGGGGCCTTGTTGGTGGAGTTCGAGCGAGGTGTGCAGGTGGAAGATAAACGACATGACATTCTCGGGGAGAACTCGCATGACACGGTTGAGCTCTTCAACTGACGAGATCAGGGACGTCATCTCCTGCCAGCAGCCCCAGTTCATCGGGAAGAGGTACACGCTGCGGAGGAGATACTCCATGGCCAGAGCGTCATTCTTCTGTTTGGCAAGAACCATGCCGTACCTATGAAAAGAAAAAAGCATCAGTTGTTAGTTAGGGGTGCTGGCGTTCAAATTGTTCTGGCCAGGACCCGTGTACTTACAGATACTCCAGCCAGCCCTGACTTCCCCGGACATCGCCATCGGGAGTGGTGCGGTCCTCAAACCACGACGCCAGAGTCAGTCCAATGGTCCGCAGATACTCGTTGGTAGCAGTGCCGACATCCTGCGGCCCCAGAATCATCTCGCAATCCTCGTCCTTCTTCTTCTCGCCCGCCATGAACCGTGCATACAGGGCCAGGAACAAACTCCGCTGGCTGAGCTTCGGCAACGGAGTGCGGCCGGCGGTCGGCTCGAACCGCGACGGCTGGCCCTGCGCCGCTGCCGACCCGGGGGCGCCCGACGGGGGGGACGCCGACCCGGGGAAGCCGCTGAACACGCTGCTGGGGATGAACACCTCCGAGCAGCGCGCAAACTCGCGGCAGTCAAACAGCGTGCGGGCGAAAATGTACTTGGTAGCCTCTTTGTACTCGAGCGCCGCTTCCTCGGGGTCCGGGTTGGCGGAGAAGGCCGTTGGCGCGACGAAGTCCGGGCCGAGCGGGAGGGTGTCGGGGATATCCGGCGTGTCGGGGGTTTCGATTTCGGGCTCGGGGAGAGACACAAGCAGCTCAGCCGCCCTGCACAGCGTGTTAGCAAACATTGGCGTTTGGATTGGGGAACACACAGCGGCCTACCACTTTGCGGATGTGTACAAACACCGCTCGATGCATTTCACCGAGGCGTCCTGCAGGGCGGAGCGAACATTCCGCAGATCATTCCGACTCATGATGGCCACAGTCCACGCATTTGGTGGCACTGGGATGAGGCTGGAGAGAGAACTGCAAAGGCTCAATGGGGATAGGCGGCCACGATGGAGCTCTCGAAGCTTCAGAGAAGCGAGGGGGGGTTCTGGTATTGAGCGATGAGGGAGGGTAGATACAAGAGGAAGTGTGGGAAGAAAGGGGAGAAAAGGCAGAAACACACAGATCGGCAAGAATAGAAACAAATCCTAATGCCGACAGGAAGTTGAAGCAAGTAAAGCAGGGCGTTGGCAATGAGGTGACGTTGATATGAAGCTGGGAAGTTGGGGAAAAAGAAAAAACAAAAATGAAGCCCACCAACGCGCTTACTCTTTAACGCGTAAATAGAAGCTGCTTAGGGTTACACCCTATATCCGCAAGCGCCGCCAACGCTTATCGGAACCGCCCCACCAGCCAAAACCCTGGAGCTCGCGCCTATCACCACGTGACCCTGTCTCTGCCCACCAGAATGCAGCCTGAAGACAACATTTTTGCCCATGGATCTTGGTACATGCAATTCGCTCGGAGGAAAGGCGAAAGACACAAGTGGCAGAGTCTGACTGCATCCCGGAGCACAGTTTTTCCCCCCGGAAGTACAGTCCCCAAGCCGTCTTACAGCGTCCCCAAGTGTGAAGCTTACAGGGCGTATCCGTATTTCCCCAGGCCTCGGCCCCTAGAACAGATCGCGAGTACGAACCCCAAAAAGCGAATCTGCCGGGCCTCACCGCCAAAAAAATCATAGCCAGGCGAAGGAGCAAACAAAGCCCCCGCCACCATGTTTTTTTCCTCCTTGAAAGTTGACCCCTCGGATTCTTGTTCGTGATAGGAACAATATTACGTCTTGTGTCTCGCATTGTTCTTTTTTTCTTCTGCGGGGAAAGCAACACGGTCTCTCTCTCTCTCTCTCTCTCTCTCTGTGTCTTATATATCCTTCGTGTCTCTGACTTGTCTCTCTTCTTCTCTCTCTCTCTCTTTCTTCTTCCTCTTCTGTCCCCACCAATCCCCTCACCAGCCAAGTCCAACCCCCACCTCCACATCTCACAATGGCCAAGAAGTACTCTCTCCAGGAGTTCGAGAGCGTGTTCCCGAAGCTGCGGGACGCCATCCTCGCCCATGCCCGTTCAATTCACCTGGCCGAGGCCGAGGTGCAGTACTTCAGCCAGGTACGCCGTCCCGTGTCCCCGCTCCCCCCGGTGTCTCCGGTGCCCCGGGCCGGGCCGGTCCCGGACCCCCTCACCCTCTCCCGGTCTCCTCCGCTAACTTCTCCCCCCCTCTCTCTCTCTCTGACCCCCTCCCCCAGAACCTCGAAGCCAACACGCTCGGCGGCAAATGCAACCGCGGCCTCTCGGTGCCCGACAGCGCCTCGCTGCTCCTCGAGGCGCCGCTGACCGACGACCAGTTCTTCCAGGCGGCCGCGCTGGGCTGGTTCACCGAGCTGCTGCAGGCCTTCTTCCTCGTCAGCGACGACATCATGGACTCGTCGATCACGCGCCGCGGCAAGCCGTGCTGGTACCGCCGGCCGGGCGTCGGCATGGTGGCCATCAACGACTCGTTCCTGCTCGAGGGCACGCTGTACCGCCTGCTGCAGCAGTTCTTCCGCCCGCACCCGCGCTACATCGACATGGTCGAGCTGTTCCACAACGTCACCCTGTTCACCGAGTTCGGCCAGCTCGCCGACCTGCGCACCGCCCCCGAGGACGCCGTCAACCTCGACAACTTCTCCATGCAGAAGTTCTCCTTCATCGTCATCTACAAGACCGCCTGGTACTCGTTCTACCTGCCCGTCGCCCTCGCCCTCATGCTGCTCGACATCGCCACCCCGAACAACCTCAAGCAGGCCGAGCACATCCTCATCCCGCTCGGCGAGTACTTCCAGGCCCAGGACGACTACCTCGACAACTTCGGCCTGCCCGAGCACATCGGCAAGATCGGCACCGACATCATGGACAACAAGTGCTCGTGGCTCGTCAACCAGGCCCTCGAGATCGCCACCCCCGACCAGCGCCGCGTGCTCGAGGAGAACTACGGCGTCAAGGACGCCGCCAAGGAGGCCCGCGTCAAGCAGCTGTACAACGAGATGGGCCTCAAGGAGCGCTACGAGGCCTTCGAGGAGACCCGCGCCCAGGAGCTGCGCGACATGATCGCCAAGGTCGACGAGAGCGAGGGCCTGAAGAAGACCGTCTTCACCGCCTTCCTGGACAAGATCTACAAGCGCACCAAGTAAAGCCGTCACAGTTTGTTGTTGGTGGGATCGTGTAGATGCTCAACCATCTTCATGATCCGTTGATGCTTCTTCCCTCTGGCTGTTGTCGGCGTTGAATCTGCTCTGTTCTTCAGATATAAACGAAGCAGAGACAGCTTTCATTATATATCCCCGTCTAGGCAGCACCCAAGCAACCCCATATCCATGTTGCGCTTCACAGTCACGATTTAATAATAATCCTCATCACATGATAGACATTGCTATTATATGAATTTATCCAAAGTCGTAAATCTTCGTAACAAAGTCCCCTTTGTATGTAAATATACACATCCCATGTCTCATTCCATGAATGTTTTTATATCCATTCCAGGTGCTCCGCCCTGTTCGGATGAGGGGACCACTCAAAAAACCTTTTAACCCCAAAAACGGGAACGAGTCCCAGCCGGTCCGTATAGCGTCGGACCAAACTAGCCTCACTTAAAACGGCTCCCCACCCGCCATCTGCGGCGATGTGGTTGCCGACGCAGCTGCACGCTGTGTCGACGGCACCGGGGGCGCCCACTTGCTGACCGAACGGTATCTGCTCGGCTGGCCAGCCACGCTCCGGCTTCTCGGACGGCTGTTGACTGTATCCGCACGCCGAAGCTCATTTGCCGCGGCGGATGATGCGGCAGGAGGGGGCGGCGGAGGAGGCGGCGGCGGGGGTGGAGACGACGATTGCGGAGAGGACATTTTGGGCAGAGATGCCGTTGGGGAGTGGTAGGCCGTCGGTAGCGGCGGCGGTGGCGGGGAGCTGTATACTGCCGTCGGCACCGTTCGCGGAGCTGTGCTGCGGACGGTGTTATACCGCCGCATGGGTGCCCCGATACTGCTGCCCTCGGAGCTCGACGTCGGCAGAGTGCTCAGCGACGGCACCGGGGGGATTTCTGATAGCGAATGAGGAATCACCGTGTAGCCCTGACCCGAAACTGGAGACCGGGTTGACGAGGTATGATACGTCGGCGAGGTGGTCTGGCCATGCGACGTGCACGGCGGGCTGGAAATGTTGGCCGTGGTGACAGAGGTCGGAATATTGGCACCAACCAGGTCCACAAGCGGGACTCCCGCAGGGGCGCGCACGCCATGTCCGCGGCGGTACCGCGACGCCACACTCTTCTGCATTTCCGGCTTCTCATTCGTAAAGTCCAGCAGCGGTGCCGGATGTCCACGACGGGCCGGCTCTGCCGGGGCAATCGCACCAGCAGCCGCTGCGGTGGCGGCTGCAGCTCGGGATGCGGAGGTTGCCGAGGGACCAGAGATCATGTTGATAGGAATTCCAGCCGATGTCGTTTGCTTCATCGACATCGACCGCGTCGGCGGACGGCTTTGGGCCTGGTATGCCTGTTGCTGTTCTTGCTGCTGCTTCAGCTGCTGCATGTGTGCCTTTTGCTGCCTTTGGAGTTGAAGTTGCGCCTGGGCTTTCTGTTGCTGAAGCTGTTGCTGTTGCAGCTTCTGCTGGTCCTCTTGCAGCTGCTGCTTCTGTTGCTGATGGTAGTGCATCTGTAGTTGGCGAGCTTGCTCCTGGTACGGTTGGGGCTCGTGGCGAGCTCGGATGGGCATCGACTGCGGAGTTGTGGTTGCTGCTTGAGCAGCTGGCACTGCCGTGTTGAGCAATGACGCGCCGCCCGTGAAGGGCCCCATGAGAGAAGGTTGGAGATCGCGTGCAGGATGCTGGATGGTCTGCTTGCGCTTCTCATACTCTGCGCCGAGGAGACCGTTCTCGTCAAAGGCAGGCTGTTCAGGCGACAGTGACGCAGCCGGGCCACTGCCATTGTTCACCGTCGCCATAGACGCCAGTGGAGCGGGCCGACCTCCACGGGCTTCATTGCTGCTAAAGCTACTACTGTCTGGAAGAGGCCGGGAGTCGGAGAAAGCAGCGATAAGCGGAGCAGGGTGCTGGTTGGCATGTTTGGATTCAGACCGCTTCAGATTGGCAGCGCTGGCGGTGTTGGCGCGAGGCCGGGCCTGGGGCGCCAAGGGAGCAGCAGAGGAAGACAGAGCTGAGACGGTGGCGCCAGCAGTGGTGGCGGCGGGACTAGTGTCCAGGAAAGGGAAGCGAGTATTTCCTGACGCCGACACTGGAACGTGGCGATCTGTCACTTGGTGGCGTGCAGTCCGCTTGTCAGGTAAGAAATCCTTTCCAAAGTCCTCAATGGGCTTGTCGAAACGGGTAAGGTCCATCAAGGGCTCAAAGGCACCAATGGTGTAGGGCGACATGTCGACGGAGATCTTCATCCGATGGTGGCCAGCAGCAGCCGTGATCAGGCCATTGCCGGCAGCACCAGCAGCTGCTCCCTTGGCGGCAGCCTTCTCGTCTCTTTTTGTGGACGGTCCGGCATTGCGCCCGGTGGATTTGATGTTTCCGACCTCTTTCCGGTTGACCAGGTACCAGCTGCGCCAGCTGTGGACAAGATTGTTGAACTCGTGGGCGGTGGTCGCGTCCTCGGTGCAGAAGAAATGAACGAAATTTTCTCCGGTGGGAAAGACGGCCATTTTCTGCTGGCTCTTGATGGCATAGATGTGGGGTTTGGGGGCCTTGAGCATTTTGCGAATGGTGTCGTCACCGGCGGCCGGGGTGTAGATGTCAAAATCAGACAAGTGGCATAGTGTAACGGAATCCTTGTCGTTTGACGAAACCTGGCGGCGCTTGGTCATGAAAACCTGGCCGGACTCGAGAATGTGAACAAACCGCTTGGTCCATTTCCCCAGTCGGCCAGAGTGGTAGAGGAAAAAGGTGCTTCCAGGGGGAGCCCGGTCGGTGATGGGGACCGACTCGATCTCGAGGTCGCGGTCCTCGGGAGATGGCGTGTCTTGCGGCATCAGAGTGAGCGCGCTTTGGTCGTCGTGGTCCCAGGAATTCAGGACGTCGCGAATGGGTTCGTAGCGGCGGAGACGGCGGGCAATGCCAAACGGACGGTACGTTTCGATCAGGACGCTGGCGGACGGGTTGATGTCATGGGTCAGGACATTGGCAGAAGTAAACAGCAGGTCGACAGGCGTGGTCTGAGGAGTGACGGGCAGAGTGATGGTAGAGCCCATACATGAGATGGCGACGCGCTAAACGGAGCAGGTTAGCACACGAGCAGAGACAAACAGCGGTGTTGAACAGTGGGAAATGGCGACGCCGAGCCAGCGCGATTTCTGGTGAGACACTCTAAAGGTTGGAGAAGAAAATCGACTTGAACAAAAAGAGAGGCCCGACTGGAATGCAACTACGTCAGGCAATTAAAAGTAGCAAAACACAGAGAGAGACAAGAATGGGCAGGGCAGCTGGGAACATGGACGACAGGGACTTACACGTTCGCCAGCATTGATAGCGTTTGTAGGCGCATCGATCTGCGGCACAATGCCACGGCCATCCTTCTCGATGAAGCGCCGTGGAGAGGTCGGCGTGACCATGGCAGCAGGCTCAAGGCGACAAAATAGAGAATGAGGTGAAAAGAAGCGCACCGGCAGCTGAATTAGGCGCCAGAGAAACTAAACGGGAAGGCCAGGCGGTGGAAAAAAAATTTAGACAAAGAGAGTGGGAGCAGAAGTCCAAATAGAGTATAAAAGAGGGATATCTATTTGAAGTCAAACGAGACCTTCCAAGAGGTCAAACAGGAAAGGAAACAGACGAAAAAGAGCGACGATACACCAGAAAAAGGTGAAAAATAGAAAAGGAAAAAAGATCCACGAGAGATATAAAAGATCGAAGTCTCCGTAACGCGAGAGACAGGCGTGGTTGTTTAAATTTTAGTGCAATGGACGGAAAAAAAAACCTCTTGACGAACGAATCGCGGGGGACGGCGAGGTAAGTATGGAAAATTGACGACGGGATCGAGAAGGCGACAGGGAACACACAGGAAGCAAAAATGCCAGGGTCGGAGCAGGGCAAGGCAGGCATAAAAAGAGAGAGACCGAGAGAAAGCGAGCAGGGCTGTGGGTTGTTATTTATGCAGCAGCACATCGGCTCACGCGCGCATGGGAACCTGCAGGAAGAGGATCCGGACGAAGAAATTGGAAGTCCAACCAGGTTTTCTTTTCTTCTGGGCCTTTTTGCTTTTGTTTTTCTTCTTTTTTTTCTCCCCTTTTTCTTTTGTCGTCCTCTCTCGGGCGTTTTAATGTCGAGTAGCGGGAAAAACGGGTGTAATGAAACGGGTAAATCGGCGAGCGAGAGGCTTGGAGGTCGTCGAAAATTGCGAAAGAATTTAACGGCTTGCGCAGGTGTGGATCATGTACCATTTAGCAGGACGAGCGCACTAAAGATACGTTCATGCCGCCGCATTGGACTAGAGCACAAATTTCGACGGATCGTGGAACTTCAGCATCGAAGAAGCACAAAGCGAGATCAGTCCACGCACGAGAAGGTTCGGAAGTGACGTCGCATTGGCCAAAGCGAAGCCAACCCGAGAAGGGAAAAGACCAACGACCAAAAGAGATTTGATGATTTCACGAACTTACAACGAACGTGGAAAAAGCGACAGTGACACGGCACTGATAGCCAAGTGACAAGAGATAAGGAGAGTGATATATTGGGAGTTGGGAATCGGGTTAGGGTGGGTGCGCAGGGGAAGCGATGAGAAGAGCAAAGTGTGCTGTTCGGAGAGGAGCAGTGTGATAGCTGAGTGTGAGTGACCCTAAGAGGCAATATGTGACCGATGTGGCATGTCTCTCAGCCAAGTCCAGGGTTGCGTTTAATTGAACGATCCGGAATAGATTTGGGGGTAGATATGGGAGATGAAAATGATGGAATGACAAAAGGGAAGCACACACAAAAAAAAGTATGTAGGAGGGAAGAAGAGTCAGATGAAGAAAGACGAAAAGCGAGAAGAGTGGAAATTATATTGTGAAGAGGAGTCTGAAGGCAAATCAAGAACAGGAAGGAGCAAGGCAGGAAGAAAAACCCAGTACCAAGCCTTGGGGAAGGAGGCAAGACTGGATAAACGCATAAGCGGGATATGCACGTAGAGAGACATATGTATGTATCGGAGTGAAGGTAATGGTGACGGAAGACAAGACGGAGATATCGTGTGTGTGTGTGTGTCTGCAGTATTACTCTGACTGTAGATATGATATACTCAGAGTGAATGTACATAAGGTCAGTACAGTCCTGTACATATACACATACATACCGTGGTTGTCGTAATGTTGTGTGCATAGAATCCTCCCAACTCGCGCTCTAGTTAGCGACATCCGCATCCCGTCCCTGACATGCGGTAAGATTAACTCAAATTAAACGCTGGAGCAAATGGGACCGCAGAACCCCAGCATCTCGGCTCTGGTAGGCCGCAACACCATTTCCCAGTGTGGTCGCGTGGTCGTTCTGTTATGCCCCCCAGCCAGGTGAAAGATGTTGCCTATGCGGGAGCCCGCCGGGTTTCTTTCCAACAACAGTGTCTCTGGAAGAGATGTTAACCATTTGAAGACAAGTCCGGAGAGGTCCCCGCGCCGAGCATTTCTTTTTTCCCCAAGTTCCCCAGTCCAAATTCCGGGACTCTCGACGCGATAAGATAAGACCGCCTTCCACACCACCAGCCAATGGCAGTCTGCCGATAACAGACACACATCTTATCCAGCCAATGGCAACCCGTCCGTTTGCCTTATCGCCAAACCATCAGCCCCGATAAGAGTCTCTTCCTCAGGCCGTCTGTCGACAGTAGACGCCGACACAGGCACACTGATGCAGCGGCCGGTCCTGCAACGCCGCGTGTCTCGGTTTAACAGGCGCTCCCCGATGAAATCAATCCCAGTGGGTGGGAAGACCGATCTGCCACACCGGAGATTGAAGGCAAGACGAGACAGGACTGCCCAGCCCTTGAGGGCAGACCGGCAGAGCACGCGGGTTGGGAAGCGAGAGACGGAGAGGGAGACCCTGTATTTGTGGGCTTTGTTCCGTCGTGCATGTTGTTAATAATCTCCATATGTATGTTGCAACCGCAGAGTGAGCAGGTGTGCTGTCCTCCTTATAGCGCATTCTGGTGCGTCCATCCAGTCAGTCCCACGTTCTGTCAGAACGCCACCACCCCCCACCCCCCACTTCTCACCGCGACATCCGATCGCGAACGCGCCTTGGCCTTTGACCGCCCAGCAATAGCGCGTTAATTTGAGCCTTATATCAGACGTCTGACTGGAAATTGGCAGACAAGAAGAGAAAAAAACCGTTAGCTTTTGTCCCTGAGCACCAGCGGCAATGCTTCACCGTCGCAGTGGACGCTTGAGCTGCATGGACTTCCGTGGTAGGTGGGAGTGGGACAGCGAAATTCGTTTGGTTCTTTTTTAAGGTACACACGGCCTGGGCTCGAGCGAGCTCCTTACGCAGGGCATGGCCGGATTGAGTCCCGGTAATCTCTGGGTGTGATGCCAGGGGACGAGGGAAAACGTTCGGTATCTACGGATACAACGGTAAACAAAGCCGCCTCTGTGTATCCCCTCGGGAACACAAAAAAACGAATACATGTTCGACTTGTGCACGGGATTCCAACGCAATCAGCCAACGCCTCCACTGGGAGTCTGGGAGTCTGTGAGTCTTGTAGTCCATGTCCTTGTACTGTTGGAGTGAGTGAGTGAGGGCATGATGGTGAGCCCACGTCTCCGCTGTCCTCCGATCTGTGTTTTCCCGCACCCCGGTCCTGTTGTTTTGATCTTATCCCGCTAAAATCCCAGGAACCCGATATCCGGGAACCGTGACGTCGCGCCAGTAGCACAGACAGTCTGGGCAGTGGGAAACATTGGCGTTGGGAAGATTCTTGGTCCAGTGTCCAGTGCCTAGTGTCCACGACCAGACGTGTCGACGAGGTTCCAGCAGAAGAACGTAACAGGTGGGTCCAGTCGTGTGTGAGGCTTGATAGAGGTGTTCAGAAATCAGAACCACACAGCTGATATCCCACGCCAACGACCAACAGCTGCCCACCATTCTCACCAGCATATATCGCCCAGGATTCCCCAAGCCGGGCGTGGTTTTCCTTGACGATGACCACCCACATTCTGACCAGCCGCCAACGACCAACAGCTGCTCACCATTCTCACTAGTAGATATCGCCTAGGATTCCTTAAGACGAGCGTGGTTTTCCTTGACGATGACCACCCACACTCTGGCCAGTCGCCAACGACCAACAGCTGCCCACCATTCTCACCAGCAGATATCGCTCAGGACTCCCCAAACCGTGCGTGGTTTTCCTTGACGACCGTCACCCACACTCCGACCAGTCCTCCTGCACCCGCTCAACAACCCACGTTCTCTGTCTGCTGTCCGTCGCCCGCGGCCTCGGGGCACATATCGCTTTGTCCCCCGAAAATACTCCAAAGAGTCCGACATCTCCCGTCTCATCAAACTCCGCGCTACGCCGATCGGCACGCGGGATCCTTCCTCCAGCCACGCGCGCGCCAGAGACAAAAGAGAACACACCCAGCACCTGACAAGCCCGGAAAGCGTTCCAAGGAAGGGCTGAGTCATGCCGTTACCCAGGAGTCAAGTGGCATCGACAAACACGCGCTGTGATGACGGTCTTCTTTGTCGTTTGCACTGCGGGGTCCGTCCTGTCAGATTTCCTTCGGGGGCTGGGTTGGTCTGGTGTCTGCCGAGGCTGTGGTGTGCTTACCGTAGGCGCAGTTGGCTGACGGGTTCCTCTCACTTTCAGGGTCCATGGTGGCGTGCTGGGGCAGGCAAAGCGAATAGTAACGGGAACACCGCCTGGCTTATTCGTGGACGATGCAGGTGGTTACCACGACGAAGGATATATCCTCGAAGACTTTTAGGAGAAGATACACAGTGTATAGGGAAAATGCATAGAGCGCTACTACTTAACACCCAAGGATGTGACCCTAAGGCTGACTAAAGAGCAACCCTACCACTCAATATCCAACCCCTTCATCGTGCCTTCCACCTTCCGAAACTGACTCACCTAGTTACGTAAGTTTATATCATTTTTCTTTCTGCTATTGAGATTCTTCGTATCTTCGTTTCTATCTCTTCACTCTTCTCCTCTCCACTCTCGATATCGAGACCCATTATCAGTGTGATTAACATCCTGCCCAACGCCGAAACACCGCACGCCAGAGCCCAACAATATCCCGCCGGGCGTGACTTGATTCCACCATCCCGGCGATGCACCGCCGAACACGTTGCTGGAACTCCCGCGGGTAGACAGATCACCACCCACGGAGTCCACCACCGCACAGCTTTGACAGAATGTCAGGTAGTTAACTGTCTGTAAACCCTTCGGCGGATGGCTCTCCAACGACACGGCCGGCGATCACGCCGTGGACGCGGCGCTGGACGGGGTCCTAGTCCAGCTGCACTACCACTTCCATGCCGCCCGCGGCAGTCCCACGCCGCCGTGCCCCGTGGCTCCAAGCTTCCGCGACTGGGAGTTCCCGCATGAGAACATTCCCGCGGAGTGGCATGGCGCGCTTGGCGCCAGAGCACCTGCGACGACGATCGCTTGCGCCGTCACCAACTTCCCCGCGCCTGTTCAGGCTGCACACTTGGTTCCGGCGCGTGAAGCCGTGTGGTTCTCGGTGACCTCGCTTTCTGCGCGGCCGGAGGGGATTTAAACCCGTGCCAGCTCCATTCGTCTGCGCGGCGACATCGACACTGTTTTCGACAGACGTTGTTTCGCTGTTGTTCCGAAACCCCTGGATAGTGATGAGGCCACTCGCTCTTTGGTTTTTGCTGCTCATATTCGGAAGGACGGCATTTCCGCCTCCTTGCCCAGCCTACATGATTTCATCGTGAACCGCCTCACAATCAATAGCGGGCCATTCCTGTTGGCGCGCTTCGCGTGGGCTCTTATCATCAACGTCAAGAAGTTCGTCACCGCTGGCCGTGAGCGCACGGTCTCTGTCTTGCAGCAGAAGGATGGAAATGATGTCCATGAAATTATCCGGACGGCTGGAGTGGATCTTCTAAACGAGCACGGCAGTGGAGGCTCTCAAGGGGCCACACCCGAGGTCGGAAAGCGCGGTTGCAGAAGCCTTGATAACGAAGATGGCCCGAGCGAGGGGCCCTCCAAGCGAGAGCAGCGATGACGATAGCGACGACGATGACGGTTTCTGGTGGTCATGTCGAATGAAAAATTCTTCCAACGAGATAGCAGCATCAGGCCAGGGTCCAAACTTCCAGCCAGGAGCTAGAGAAGAAGAGCTTCGCCAGGCCGTCGCGCATGCCATTGGAGACAGACCGCCCGCGGAAGAGGGCTGATATCCCGTCTTCTCCCGCAGGATTCCTCGTTTCAAACGAAATCCTTCTAGTGTACTACAGTACACTGCTTACAAGACTAATATAGTCAAAAGTGCCTTCGCCCCGCATTGTCGTGGCGCATGGTGAAGATCGTCGGGCGGAGTGTGGGGGGGGGGGGGGGGGGGGGGGG
>LNGK01000007.1:258281-272513 GCA_001510575.1 Knoxdaviesia capensis
GGGGTGGGGGGGCACGAAGAAAACAAAATCTGCTAGCCGACTAACAACCCCTGTTGCCCTGCTGCTTGTGCTTATCTTTATCTCAGCCTCAGCCATGGGTTCGGTTCGGTTCGACGATTAGTGATGTTCTAAAGCTAGCGTGAAAGAAAGGAGAGAGAGAGAAAGGAGAGAGAAAAAGGAGATATAAAGACGGCGGTGGTACGGCTCTGTTCGTGGTTTGATCCAAGACTCATCAGTCTCCTCAGTCTCACCAGTCTCATCACCCTTCTTCACCCGTTCACTCTCCGTCAAGCCCATCATTCTTCCCGAGTCTTTCGGCCCCTATCCCCAGACACTTCCACAGCCACCCACCCATCCACTGGCAAAAATGCATCCCAACGGCCAACTCGCCCTCCTGAGCGCGCTCTTCGCGGCGCAGGCGGCGGGCTTCTGCGCGCACGGCACCGAATACGGCCGCCGATGGGCGCAATCGCTCGGCCTGCGCGCCGAGACCGCCGCGGGCTTCACCAACTCGCTGCTCTGGCACACCAACAACGCGGCGGCCGCGCTCTGCGTGCTGGGCTCGGAGCAGAGCCCGATCGACATCACCGGCGAAGTCGCCGAGGCCGTCACGCCGACCAGCGCGGGTGTCGACGTGGCCGGCCTGCTCGATGTGCCGGGCGGCGCCGAGCTCGAGCACCTGGGGACCACGCTGGAGATCATGCTCGATGCGACCGGCTCGGAGGTGTTGGTCGATGGCGAGACGTACGGCCTGCGCCAGATCCACTTCCACACGCCCGGCGAGCACCGGCTGCACGGCGAGCACTTCCCGCTGGAGCTGCACATGGTGACGGAGTCCAACGGTACGTTCGCTATCTCCAGTGAGAGAGGGGTGGGTTTGTTTTTTACTGATCGTGCACTAACACTTGCTATACAGATACCTCCCTCGCCGTCTTCGGCGTGATGATCGACGTCGCCGGCGCGGCCGAGCACCCGTCGCCGCTGCTCGAGGCCATCTTCGAGAACACGGCGGTGGTGGCGGCGGGCGGCCCGGGCTCGACGACCGAGACGGGCGCGCTGGACTTCTCGGAGCTGCGCGACCGCTTCTCGGCGTGGTCGGCGAGCCGGCGTAGCGGCGCGGAGTGCGGGGCGCGCGTGTACCGCTACGCGGGGTCGCTGACCACGCCGCCGTGCGCCGAGGATGTGAAGTGGACGGTGTCGGCGGCACCGATGTTCATCTCGGCCGAGACGTACCGCGCCGTCCGCGGCGTGATCCGCTTCAATGCGCGCCATATCCAGAACACGCCCGGCGAGCAGAATGTCATCCTAGAGGCGTGCGACAGCCCGATTGTGGCGAACGCGCTGCAGGCCGGGACCCCGTGATTTTCCAGTTCGGGGCGATTGAGGTTGGGGATGAGTCTGGGCGACTGAGTCTGTTGGGGGTCTGAGTTTGAGCGATTGAGTTTGTCGGATACCTTTTTAGAGTTATGCTTGTTTTTAATTTGGCATATACGTTAATTTCTGGCGGTGTTCGTTTGGTCTCATTGCATTTGTTCGTTCAAATCGTGTATTCCCGGTATTCCCGGAGATAACACTCCAGGGGCGTGCTGCACTATACCGCAGGGGGGGGGGGCAGCAGCTACTCCCTCTGCTATCACCCCCCGACGATTTTTTTCGTACTGTGTGTACTAGTCCGCCCGTGCACCGAACTGTGGAAGCGTATGTTGCAGCTGAATCCGACGGGCATGGGTTGAGGTGAGTTGGTGTCCTGTCTGCGAAGAGGAAGTGGGAGTTCGTAGGACGATGTACAGTACAGTACACTGTACACTGTAGAAGTTCAACCCGCTGCTCAGATCCAGCACAATGTGCTAATCCCCCGGAAACTCGGCGTTTGTCCGCAAGATCCGGGGGGCAAGCCAAGAGAGACAGCCTCTTGCGCACCGGGAGACTTGGGCCAGGATAAACAGCGCCAGAGCCAGACCTGCAGCCGATAGATGCTCTGCTCCGTGGAGAAGGAGAACGCGAACATCGGGTCCGCACATAGTCCAGCACCCCGTTGTTCGGGGGGCGGCATCCGCCAAGCGCCCTGCTCCAAACTCCGGCATGACTGCTCCTCCGCAGGGCTCTGCAGCCCCAGAGCCTCCCAGCTCGGCCACCGCGGCGGACCAAGCCCGGGACACTGCACAACCAGCAGGCTTCGCGAAGACGAGAGGGACGCTGCTTCGTATCGTATCGGAGGCTGACGTGTACGATAATTTCGTATGCTGGGGGGGGTGTGTGTGTGTGTGGGTGTGGGTGTGGGAGTGGGTGTCAGCTCTTCTCGCCGGGGCTCGCAGCCACGACCACTTCGAGAGGTCGAAAAACGCCAGCACAGCTTGGATGGATGTATGAGCAGATTCAATGGGCCCTCAATAGAGCAACGCCCGGAAGAAGCCTTCAAGGAGGACATCTGCGGTCGTCACGGTCTGGCAGTGCTAGTACCGCCAATCCCGCCTGATTCCGCTTCTTTGTTCCTGGTAATGCCGATCTCCCGCCAACAGGAGAAAAATGAATAATTAAGGAATAAAAAAGACTAGAAAAAGAATAGAAAAAGAAGAACAAATAAATCATCAATAAATAATTTAAAAAGAAAAAAGAAAAAAGAAGAATGAAGAAAGATGAAAGAAATTTGAAAGAACAATGAAAAAACACATAGACAAAAAGAGCACTGCCCTCCAGCTGCTGCCAGCTGGCCACCACATTTTCCCCGGCTGTGTATTTCTTCCCCTTTCTTCGCCAGCTTCAGGTCAGTCAGTTTGCTTACAGCCTCGCTTGTCCAGATCCCGCTTTCGATCGATATTTCTTCTGTTTCTTTTTTTGATTTTATTTTATTTTTAAAAATTATATTCCCCTCTTATTCAGGCTCACTCCTGAATTAACACACAAAAAGCATCCCCTCTCTTCCATTAACGTCAGGCTATGCGATCACATACACTCGCCCACTTCAAATCTCACCTGACTGTGGCCCGGCTCCCCTTTGACGCTCCAGCTGCTGCCAGGTGTCACCAGCTGCAGGCCCAGCTAGGCTCCTTTTTTTTCCCCCTTCACACTCTGACTTTTTTTCTACTGCTCATCTCAATTTTCGGAGCCTTGTTTGCTCTCGATTCTGCTGTCGTGTGTTCCCTTTTTTTTATCTGCAAAAACCACCGCCGCCGACCCCCTTTCTCTCGTATCGGAATCCGTGCCATCGCCGACTATCAGACCGCCGCAAGCTCCGACGGCATCAAGCCTCCGAGATAACAACAAAACCGCCGTTGACAACAATAGCCCCTATCGTCGTGCGGTTGAGAATCTCTCCGCCCCCCGTTCGACTCTCTCCCCACCCCTGATTGATTCCCGCCTCCGCCGCACACCGTCTCTCTCTCTCTCTCTCTCTCACACACACACACACACTCTCTCTCTCTCTATCCTCCCCCATCCCACACAGCCCACACACGCCATGTCTGCACAGTCCGGCCTGGTCCGCCGTCGCGGCGCCGGAGGCGGAGACGCGTCGTCGCCGGCGGCCGGCGGCGGCAGCAGCAGCAACGGCGGCGGCGGCCCGCGGTCGCCGACCGGCTCGCGCGATGCCGGGCCCGAGACCAGCTACGAGAGCGGCGAGAACGGCCACAAGATCGCCTTCGACCCGCGCGACATGGGCGAGAGCGCCGAGCGCGCTAAGCAGCCCAAGCTGACCCTGATGGAGGAGGTGCTGCTGCTGGGCCTGAAAGATAAGCAGGTATGTATCATCGAGCCGTGTGTCTGGCCGCCCTCCCCTCCGCCCTCCCCTCCGGCCCCCGTCTGTCCCGGCATGGCACAGCCTCCAACAACGACACTGTCACTGCCTTCAATGCCTACACACCAGCCTCCTCTCTCTCTCTCTCTCTCTCTCCCACACACACACACACACACTCTCTCTCTCTCTCTCTCTCCCCATCATACTAACACGCTCGCCCTCTTTCTTTCCCCCCAGGGCTACCTCTCCTTCTGGAACGAAAACATCTCGTACGCCCTGCGCGGCTGCATCGTGCTCGAACTCGCCCTGCGCGGCCGCATCAGCATGGAAAACGACCCGTCGCGGCGGCGCTTCCCGCTGCCCGACCGCGTGATCGAGGTGGTCGACGAGACCATGACCGGCGAGGTGCTGCTCGACGAGGCGCTCAAGGTGATGAAGCAGAGCGAGAAGATGAGCGTCAGCGCGTGGATCGACCTGCTCAGCGGCGAGACGTGGAACCTGATGAAGATCGGCTACCAGATGAAGCAGGTGCGCGAGCGCCTGGCCAAGGGCCTCGTCGACAAGGGCATCCTGCGCACCGAGAAGCGCAACTTCCTGCTGTTCGACATGGCCACCCACCCGGTCGCCGACGGCGGCGCCAAGGAGGAGATCCGCCGCCGCGTGCGCACCGTGCTCTCGCAGCGCACCGTCGTGCTGCCGGCCTCGCAGTTCCTGCCCGACGCCCTCGAGCTGCGCTACCTGCGCACCGTGTGCATGGTGTGCGCCGCCTACGCCGCCAACGTGCTCGAGAACGCGCTGTCGTCGCTGGGCCACGAGGCGCGCGAGCGCGCCTTTGCCCAGACCGACGACCTGCTGCTCGACTACTCGCAGTTCCCCTTTGGCAAGAAGGCCGTCAACAACGGCATTGGCGCCAACCTGCCGCAGCTGATTGCCGACGAGATTGGCGGCTCCAAGGACAGGGAGCTGCAGCTGGAGGTGGTGGCCGCGTGTCTGAACGTGCTGACGCGGCTGGATTCGTTGCTATAGGTCTCGGGAGTATGGGCTTTTTTGTTTTTGTGGTTTTAACTGTTGTGTTTTGTCTTTTTGTTTTGCTCTCCTTTTTTTATTATTTTTCGATAACGACGATTTGATATGATTCTTTGTTTTCATCCTCTCTCTCCTACCTGCTTCTCTCCTCCAACACATCCCCGTTTGTCTGTCGATGTGGCGCCCCTCCGGCTGCCGGCTCTCCTTGGTGGCTCTCAGCCCGCCCTCTTCCCCTCGCCGTGTCTGCCGCTGCCGCGAGCCCCGTGCCGCGAGTCTCCGGCAGCCCCGCCCTGCTCTCTCGCTCTCCCACGCCTTTGCTGAATCCGCGGCGTGGGCCCCGTTGATTCCCTCTCCCCCTCTTCTGCGCGGTTTTGCACCTGCTCTCGTCTGTTTTCCCTGCGCCATGGCTCTCGAGTTCTCGTTCTTCGCAGTTCCAGTTGGACCTCTTTTTTTTTCTTTTTGTATCTCTTTGTGACCACTTTGCCTTTTTTTTTCTATCCAAATGATACGTTTCCTTCTTTCGTCTCTTTTTTTTCCGTCTGTGTCTTCTAAGATGATATCGTGCTCTGGCTCGCCCTGTGCTGTTCGTGAGGTGACGGTTGGAAATGGGGGGACGGGCAAATCGTGCACCTAGTTCTCGTTCCGCGGATATATAATGCAAAGTGAACTTTCCGTTGTGTTGCTCGACCGAGACATTATCTTGCGTACTACTACCGTAACCACCACCACGGCCTCAACGGGTCCTTCAGAACAACCCTAACCCTAACCCTAGCCATCATGGATCTACGAAACCCCAACATTCACAGTCTACAAACACAGCAAGGCCAAACGAGACGCGGCCGAAAAGTGAGAAAAACCGAACGCATGCCCCAACTTTTTATTCCCCAGTAGACTCTCTCAACCTACACCGATGTCCTGAATGTGAACCCCCCGCACAAGAACGAAAGACAAAGACACGTAAAAAAAAAAAAAGAGCAAGACAGAAAGAGAGAAAATGACAGAGAACGCCGTGCTGGATGAATGAAGTGAACAACAAAAAAGGAGCATAGTAGACACATGCAGTGCAGAACAACCGAAAGAGAGAGTGTGCGGGTGAGGGCACACCCGCCGCCCCGCCGGGCCCACGACACCAGAGACGGGACGAGACGCCGTAGAGAGCCCGGAGAGCGGAGAGCTTTAAAAGCCCGGCCGCCCCTTCTTCCCCTTCCCCTTCCCCCCACCACCCCCACCACCACCAGACGAAGTGCTGGCCCGCTTCTTGCCGCCCCCCTTCTTCTTCCCCATGCCCTTCTCCAACTTGCGCTCCAGCTTCCCGTCCTTGCGCTTCTGGATGTTCTCCTCCCGCTTCTTCTGCCGCTCGGCCTGCGCCTTCGCCACGCCGCTCGTGCGCTCCGCCCACTCCGCCGCCCCGCGCCGCTTGTTGCGCTCCAGCCGCTTGACCGACTTCTTCAGCAGGCTCTCGTCGTCGCGCGCGCTGCGGTCGCCCTCGGCGCGCCGCCGCGCCGTCAGCCACAGGTCCTTCTCGGCAATGTCGGCGCGCTGCGCCGGGTCGAGCGCCGCCAGCCGCTTCTTCTGGTTCTGCAGCTTGAGCAGCGCCGTCTTGGGGTCCGACGGGCCCTTTTTGGCGTCGCGGTTGAGCACGTAGCTGAGGTCGTGCGACAGCTGCGCGCCGTCGCCAAAGGCCACGCGGCCGAACGCGAACGAGTTGGACGACGCCGCCGTCTCGGCGTCGTCGAAGTCGCCGGGGCTCATGATGCTGGGCGAGTGCGACGCGAGCGCCTCTTCGCGCCGCAGCTCTTCCTCGCGCTTCTCCTGCTGGCGGAGCTCCTTCTTATGGGCTTTGCGCTGCACCTGTTTGGCGCGGCGCACCTCGATCAGCTCCTGGCGGGTGCGGATGGGTTTGCCGTCGGCGCCGTCGGCCTTGCGGGCCGCGCGCAGCTCGGCGAGCCGGGTGGCGAAGCGCTCGCGGAACACCGACGTGTCGGCGGGGATCTTGAGCTGTTTGGGCTTTTTCGTGCCGTCGCTGGCCGTTGAGGCGGTTGAGCCCGCCGAGTCGGACGTGTTGCTGGCGGCGTCGATCGACGACGACGACGATGAGTTGCGCGCTACGGCGGCGTCGATGGCTTCGTGGTCGAAGACGGGGGACTGAACTTCCGAAACCGACGTCCACTCCTCGACAGCCTCGACGGGCGGCGCGGGGCGCGATGCTGATGCGGGGTCCGACTTGGCTGTGGACTTGGCCGTGGACTCGACCACCACTTCCTCCTCGACTTCAACGGGAGCGGCCTGCTTGGCGGCCTTCTTCGACACCTTGGCCTTCTTCGCAGGCTTCTCGGCAGCAGCCTCAGCAGCCACCGGCTCCGCAACGACCTCGGTCTCTTCGCCAACAGCCTCCGCCGCGCCGTCCGCAGCATCGCCGTCCACCGCACTCTGCGCCGACTTTCTCCGCTCGGTCTTCGCCTTCAGCTTCTCCAGCTTCCGCTCGCGCTTGATCTCGTACTTGATCGCCTTCTCCGACTTGGCCTTCGCCGCGGCCGCCGTCTTCTGCTTCTTCGCCGGCGGCGCCCGCAGGCCCTCCAGCGGCTTCTCCATCTCGACGCCGTCGGCAACACCGTCCGACACGGCGGCCGCGGCCGGGGTAGGACCAGGGGCGGGGGTGTCGGCAGCGGCTGGGGGGGCCTCGTTGTCGCCGTCGAGCTTCCGCTTCGACCGGCCGCGCGCCTCCATCTCGTCCTTCGCGCTGCGGTTCAGCGCGCTGTCCGGGTCCAGCTTGGCGCGGCGGGCGGCCTTCTTCTCGTCCTTCGATTTCTTGCTGCGCATCGGCGAGTCCTTGGTGCCGTCCTGTAGAGGTTGAGAAAGTCCGCGCAAGTGTGTCAGCGTCTGCATCTTCCATACCGCCATGGTGCCGGGGCTGTGGGCGGCCCGCCACCACAGCACCGGCGCTGCCACCGGTGTACCGCCTGGGAAAGTAACAACATACGGCTTCGTTCTGGTAGTACAAGCTCGACGGAATCAGACTCAAGAGCCCGTCAAAGGCCTGAGCATGGGCCTTAAGCCGGTCCTGTGTTCGAGAGAAACACCCGGTTAGCACATCTCCCACCAGCAGATGTCGTACGCCGCCAATCACCAGCAATCGACGCCGGCTTGAATCGAACGGGAAGAAGAACATACCTCAAGCGACGCATCCGCCATCGTAGAAAATGATACACTTAAGAATATCTCCAATCGCAAGTGGGAAATGGAACAAGCCACGAGGGGCTACGACCAAAAGTTCCGGAAACGACAGTGCAAACACACACACCCAAGACAAGTGATCCTAACTCAACTAATCTCGTGATGATCCGATAAAGGCCGACAAGCAATGAATGCACCAGACGATAAAAAAGAAAGTAAAAGATGGGATGAAAGAGAGAGGAAGAAGAAAAACAATACGTGAAAGAACTTTCCACCGTTCTCTATGGATATGAGGAGGAAGAGGAAGAAAAAAATAAAAAAAAGATGGGGCTGTTGATTTTCTGCCTATCATCAACATATTTTGCTTTTTTGCTCACGTTTTCCATTTCCTCTTTTTTTTTTTTTTTTTTTTTTTCCCTGTTTATTACTGGGCCGCCACTTTGGCGGAAGGAAGGCGGCAGTACTCAAAAGGCGGTGAGATTTTGCTGGCCTGGCTTGAAACTTTTATTTCAGTGCGCTATGCCCCATATTTGATAAGATACGCGCCTCGTTTTTCTCATCATTGGGGAAGGAGCTCTTATCGCCGATGGAAAACCCTGGACCTTCAGAATCTGGAGATGCCGAAACATGTCGACACGCAACTATCACCAGATCCCGATGGATATAATCATTACTGACCGTTGAGATTATATATATATATATCTATATATATATCCGCCAATATATATATATCTATATATATATACGCCGAATTTATATGTCGCGACATGAAAATACACACTCGGAGAAGCCCACTGAAGAAGACTGGCTATATATAAAACTGACCCATACCGTAGCCCGCCCGAAATCCGACCACCTGTACGGAGGTGCATCCAAAGTTACAAAACATAAGAGAAAAGAAAAACCATGGGATTAAAAAAAGGGCCATAAAGACGAGTCCGCTGTGACATGCAATACCTAGAAAGTGTTTCCGTGGCCGTAGCGCAATTAGAAACGAAGCAGAAAAAAAAGAACCCCGAAAAAAACCGACCCCCAGAAATTCCCCGCCGTACAACAAACATTTCTAAAGGGAAAACGAATAACGCCGGAATGTCCTGTCCTGATCTGGTGCAGGAACCCAATTGATATCACCGCCGCCTGCTGGGAGAAGGAGACCTTCATCCTCGTTGAATAGAATCCGTTACCGCCAAGGGAGAGCTCCGAGAAGCTTATACCCATTAAAAAGAAATAACGACCAAAAGAAGGCGTATTTAGGACGCCGCCGCAACAGCTGAAGCAGCAGCAGCCGCCGCTGCGCCGCCCTTGGACGCACGGCCGCCACGCGAGCCCGGGCCGCCCTTGGCGCCGGTGTTGCGCGCGCGAGGGGCCGCCGGCTTGGCCGCAGCAGCAGCAGCAGCGCCACCACGACCAGCACGGCCACCACGGCTTCCACGACCACGCTTGGGAGGGTCACTGTAAACAACACAAGACAGATAGTTAGCAAGGCTGAATCCAACAAAACAAAAAAGGGAATGGGACATCACATACGCAACAGCCGGAGTCTCCACCTCGGGAATCAACGGCCCGGAGTAGACAAAGAAGCCATCCCGGCTGGCCGCCGCCTGCTCTTCCCACAGCAGCTCCGAGTCGTCGACAAAGTCGTCCAGCTTGTCGTACTCATCCTCCTTGAACGTGCGCTTCTTGCGCGCCGGCTTGCCGTTGGCGGCCGCCGCACCGTCAACCCCGCTGGCCACACCACCCGCCAGCTCGGCGTTGCTGGCCTCGGCATCCGACACGTCCTCCGACATCTCGTCGCCCGACTCGCGGCCCGACTCGCGGCCGGACTCGCGGCCCGATTCGCGGCCCGACCCGTTCTTCTCCAGCGAGGCCGCCGCGGCCGCAATACGGGCGCGGCGGTCCCGGTGGGCAGCCAGTCGGGGGTGAAGGGCATCCCAGCCGTACTGCTCTTCGGCGAGCCGCATAAAGTTAACATACTTGTTGGTCTCTCCGGGCTTCAGCGGAATCTCCAGGAAGATGGTCGGTGCCTGGAGCTCTTCACCAGGCCGGGCCTTGCCAAAGTCCAGAATCGACCGCTCGGGAACCGGCTCGTCCGCGCCGGCGTTGTCTCCCTTGGGAGATCCTGCAGGGGTGGCCGCAGCGGCCGCTGCCTTCTCCTTCTGTGCAGCTCGCTTGGCCGCCGCCGATGTGGGAGCCGTGCCGGTGGACGCCGCGTCGCGGGCAGGCTTGGGCTCAGGCTTCAGAGACGGCACGCCAAGCGAGGCCGAAGGCTGGGGGGTAGATGCCTTCTTGGTCTCAGAGCCAGACTTGACCGACGACGTGCCCTTAGCCGCCTGACCGGCAGCACGAACAGCCGCGGCCTTTGCGCCCGGTTTAGGGCCAGGCTTTGCGCGCTCCGGCTTCTCGGGCTTTTCGGGCTTCTCCGCCTTATCAAGCTTATCTGGCTTCTCAACCTTGTCGGCCTTGTCGGTCTTTTCAACTTTGTCAGCGACCTTATCAGCCTTTTCGGCCTTCTCGACCTTCTGCCACGCTGAACCGTTAACCTGGGGAGTAGAAGCTCTCGAGGCCTGCTTCGAGGAAGCCTTTGTGGCGGGAACAGCAGCGGGCATAGGAGGGGTGGAAACCGAAGCCGAGGTAGGAGGGATAGTTGCGTGAGCAGGAGCAGGAGACGGGCCGGAAGACGGGGCCGACACAGGCGCCGATGTCGACATGGAGGAAGCCTGGGTGAGGCCCGACAGAGGGGGCGGGCGGGGGATGTGCGAGGGCGAGGGGGGAACCGAAGTTGTGCGAGACGTGGCACCAAGACCAGACTTGAAAGACTGGCTGGTCGGCTGGGGAGACATCATGGACGACTTGGGGGGAACCGGGTCGACGAGACTGGCGATGGACGGCGAGGCGCTGGCGCGGTTGGGGATTTGAGCGGGGGCGCGAGGAGAGGTCATGGACGAGCCAGTTCCGTAGGTGTCGCGAGACATCATGGTTTCGCGAACCGGGTCGTAATTGCCGCGGATAGGGTCGTAGATCTGACCGACAGAACGCACGGGCATCGAGGTTGACGGAGAATGGGGCGGGGGAGGAGGGTCGTCGTTGAGAATGCTGCGCATCGAGCCATCACGGCGAGGCATTTTGTTGGGCGGCTCGTGAGGGTTGAGAGAGGGCAACGGACTCGACATGTTCATCAGATCGGTGATTTTGGTCTGGCGGGTGTCGGAGGGAGTGGCGGCCAGGGACGACGGGGTGTCGGCGGTAGCGGGGGTTTTGCGCTTCCGCGAGGTCGACGCGGTGGGGGTCGCCGAGAGGATCGAAGAGTTCATGTTGGGCGAGGTCTGGGTGGAATGAAGCGGAAGAGGTTGGCTGGCCTGAGCAGGGGGAGCAGGGGGAGCAAAGTGCAGGCGAGAGTTCGCGGCCGACGGAGGGGATTGCTGGATGGGATCGGGCGACTCCTTGGTCGGGACGGGCTCTTTAAACTTGCGCGGTCTCCGCTGTTGCTTCGGCTGGTCGACAGACTCGGGAGCGGCAGGCTTGGGCTTGGAAATGGCACCGGGCTTGCGGCCGGGCTTCTTCCGGGGCACGCCGGCGGCAGTTAGTTGAACGGGCCGACCTTCAGGGCCGACGGGGAAGCGGGTGGGAGTGGAATCCTCGCGAACAACGATTTCGTCGAGTTCCATCATGGAGGAGGGAACTGACGATGAAATGCGCGGTCGTATGTTAAAGGGAGAGGCCGGATCGACTATAGGACCGTCCGGCGGAGAGGAAAGCCCGGGGGACGAGCTGAACGGATAGGAGGTCCGAGGGGGATAGACCATTGATTGCGGAGAGAAGAGATTGAAGGAAGAAGAAAAGAAAAGAACAGCAGGAGAAGAGGGAGAAAAATAAAAAGGAGGTAAGGGCCAAGCCGAGGCGAGGAAATTATTTATTGGAGACACGAGGGCAAAACCTGGGATGAAGTGCGGCAGAGGGCAAATGGCGACAGAAGAACGAAGAAGATGGGAGGGGGAGACCGATGGAGGATAGTATTAGGAGAGCTAAATGAAGACACCGGCAGACAGACACGATACAGAACAGACAAGGCGCTATACGTGTAAGGGGAAGGGGAAAGAACGCAATGCAGAAGATAGTGGTGATAGTAGGGGGAGGGTGAATCAAGGGAACCACGTTAATGGACTCCACACATAGCCAGCATGCAGAGAGAAAGACGATAAAGGAGGCCGAGTGGAGTCAAAGAGAAGGACAAAGAAGGCAGTAGTGAATTAGGATAAGTAGAAGACTCCTCTAGGAAGAATGTTCAGGTGAGAGACTCAACCAGACATGCAGAGAAACGAAGCAGCGTGTTCTGGATCGACACAGATCGGATTTCAAGATTTGCTTGATATGGGCGTTTTAAGGGGGGGCGTGTGAAGATGGAAGATGCAGGGACACGAGATGGATGACTAAGGCAGAAGGCCGAGACGGACAAGAGAGACGGGGAAGGCTGGCCAATGAGAGGCGAGCCCAAGTTTGGAGACAGGTGCAGAAACGGAAAAGCCGGCCAATCAGGAAACGGCTGGACAAGAGACAAGTGGCCCCTCTTTTCTGGATTTTGGGTTGGAATACCCCCGTCCGAAAAAGGCAAGAAGGCAAAAGAAAAAAAAAAGAATAAGAAAAAAACCCAGATGGCCCGTGCGGCCCGGCTTTTTTCTTTAATTCTTTAATTGATCTTTTTTCTTGTTTTTTCTCCTCAGGGTGGTCAGTCGTAAAATAGGCGTGTCGTAGCGAGGCGGGTTGCTGAGTCACGGGGGGGGTTTTATTGGCAACGCATTTAGACGCAGAAAAAGCTCGCGATGTTTTTGGTGTCGGAAATGAAGGTATCGCCAAACGGCACGAATTTCAGCAGCGAAACGGGCGGATTTTCACCAATCGAAACCACGGCGAGAAAGCGGGAATCCGGGGCAAGAAAGATTGGAAAAGAAATCGGGCGCGCGTGAAAAATCAAAATCTGCAGTTTTATCGATGGATTTGATAGGCCGCCAATGAAATAATGATGGTTGACAGAAATGGGAAAATATTGTGGTGGTGGTGGTTGAGGGCAAAAGTGGTGATGGGAGGAAAAACGAGGAGGGAGAGAGGAAGAAAAAAAATGGTGAAGGGTGACGAGGAGAGGAGAGAAAAAGAGGAGGAGAGAGGGAAAGGAGGATTTTTAGGAAACCACGAAAAAAAAAATAGGCGGGGGGGAATAAAGAGCCAAAAAAGGAGCACGGGGAAGGAGGAAAAAAAGTATCAGAAACAGGAAAAGGAAAGACAAAGGGCCATAGGGGAAAAGGGAAGGAACGGAAATCGTTGGGGGGCAATCATGGGCAGGAGCAAAAGGAAAGAGCAAACGGAACGGAAAGGAAAGGCAAGAAGGCAAGGCAAGGCAAGGCAGAGGCAGTTACAGAAAATGGGGGAAAGACCAAAAGCATTCTTACACATGCTGATGACATTGGAGGGAAGGAGACAAAAAAGCCACGAAAAGGGAAAGGGCAGCACGGGCAGCCAGACAGACGGACAGACAGACAGGGCAAGAGCGGCTGTGGGCAGAAGGAGATACAAAGGTACAAGCGACAATTACGAAATGCGAGAGTAACATGAGACGGAGGCAGATATGACAATGCAATCCAGGTCACAGCACATGGACTGGGAAGAAGGGGGGAGGGGGGGAAGCGAGGGAATGGGGGAAGGAGCGAGCGAAGGAAGGGGAAAAAGGCAGGAAGCGGAATCCAGGTGGTGGTGGTGGTGGTGCATGAACGTTGCCGTACGTAACCAGAGCATAACACAGGGAAAACAGCTTGCGGCGAAAGGGAAAGGGCGACATCACGGTATCCGGTACATTGATCATGTACAGTACTGTATATATGCATGTACGAAATCCCAGGTCCAGGTCCAGCCAGGCCCAGCACCGCACATGTTCCCGCTACGACAATGCTGATAATGTTTTACCGTAGGGTGTGGGTGGCACCTCAGCCAGCACCAGCAGCCAGCCAAAGGGGGGTTTCCATCAATAGGAGCTGTCTCTCTGCCCCAGTCACGCCCCAGTTCATTGGCGCGCAGCAGTGCTGCTGCAGCTGTTAAGCAGTTCCCAGTTAGGTGTGCTGTACCTAGTATATCGCAGATTACGGGGCTGGCCCTGGTCCGGAGAGGAGAAAAAAAAAAGAAAACAAAAGAAATGCGTGGGTGCCTGAGATATTAGGCATGTATGTCGTTTTTTTTGCTGGTGTTGTTCGGGAAGGGAAAGTTTTATATGGGATAATTGGGGGAAGGAAGGAGGGGGGGGGGGGGGGGGGGGG
>LNGK01000007.1:272518-400321 GCA_001510575.1 Knoxdaviesia capensis
GGGGCGAAAAAAAGAGGGGAGGGGTGTGTATAAGTCAGCCGAATCTTGGACAATCTGCAGTGAAAGTGTTCGTTTGGGGGCGTGTGTCAGGGTGTTGGCTTCAGGGGGTGTACGCACTGTTGATGTGCTCACTCATGCAGCCTAAAGCCGGCCAAAAAACGCCAACAGCACACCACACACCCCCCGATCCAACGAACAACAGCAGCCGGGGATTTATTTCTCGCTGCCCAGCACCGAAAACCAGCAACAAAACCCCACTCGGCGGCCTGTCTTTGCTGGTCCCCTCCAACCAGGGCGCTGTTCCCATTGGCTGGTGCACTGGCTGTTGGGGGCTTTTCTGTCTTTTGACTGCTGGAGAATGGCAGACTGAACGACCACCGAAACGGCTTTGCTTGGAAGACATTTAGCAGCTCACTCAAACGGTAGCTGAGTCGCCGTCGTGTTTGCAGGAGTTCTGGGGGCCGATGTCCGGCGCTGCACCAAAGCGCATTCTAAAACAACGCGGCCGCTCTTTCCCTCTACGAACAGACTTGCTGAACGAACAGTACCTGACTCTGAGTCTATGATGGACTTTGTGTGATGTACTTTCTTGGCGTCAATCCGCTGAAGTGTACCTGGCACTCTGAATCGCTCTGCTGCCTACACGCCGTGCACAGGTGTATGCCCGATCTTCGGAGGATGCCGGCTCCGCCAAACCCTAAGCGGGGGTAAAACCCTCTCTCTTCGCCCAGGAGACCTCATGGGCCTGCGGAAGGTTCGCTGTGTGTGCTTCTGTTCGGAAGCCGCGATAATGTGTGAGGCCGCCACACTCCGTGCCTCGCGAAGGCCGCAGCCAGCTTGTCGCCTGCTCGGCGTCTCTGCGTCACCGGCTCTCCCCAGCCTCACCTGGCACAAGGCTACCGGCGCCACATTCACCCTACTGTACATGCAGACATACAGACATACACGCATACAGACAGCAGGCATCCGACCTATGTTGCCGATAGGCAGAGAGTCACAAATGCAGGACTACCCAGAACCCCGTTGCCGGCGTCCTCCCAGGCAGGGCTCTTCAATTCGGCCTGTGGATGTGAATGTGTTCCTGAGGCCAGTTTCGTTTCCTGCTGAAACATGCCAGCCGCCACAAACCACCCACGCGCCACACACGCACCGCCACGCCACGGCGTTCCTTCCTTGATCAGACAAACCAGGTGTTCCTTTTCCTTTGCTCCCACTGTTTGCTTGTTCCTTGCTTTCGGAGGATAAAAATGGACGGCGATTTTCGCATAAACGCAATGCGTAAATCACATGTCTGCAGGATATTCCACTCGTGTGCCATGAGTCCGATTTTCGCTCGCTTAATAAGACACTTTTCTTCTTTCTTTTTCTTTCTTCTTTTGGTTGAGGCTTTCCTCTTCGGTAACTGTCCGTAGGCCTCTCTTCTGTCTCAGTCGATCTCTCCCGAAGACAAATAACAGCACATCAGCGCATTCGGCGCTAATGCAGGCTCTCTCGTCACTGACTTGCTGGCCATTTTGTTCAGCCCAGCGCCCTGGAATGCCGCCCGCCCCCCCATGGAAAAGAACCGAAAAGGAAAAAAAGGAACCATGTCCCCCGGACCGGCAGATTTGTCCACACACCGTGCATGAACCCCCAGACACTGTAGAGAGCGTACTGTGCACCAGAAGACGATCGAAATTGGGCGCGGGGGAGTAACACACCTGTGCTTGTGCTCGTCTATCTGCGACTGTTAACCTGCTTACAACTTCCTGCTCAGCTGAGGAGCTTGTTTACGGGTTGTGGTACAGCTGGGCTTCAGATGTTTGTCTGTCGAGGTACGGCGCAGACGGATCACAGGCGTGCTTGGTCTTGACGGCACCAGTCCCCACAACAGTGTTTTTGGTTAGCCCACACTGCACTAATCAGTCTTATCGATAGGCGGTCTTATCGCTTATCGATAACAAACTCCAGAAGTTTCCCGCCTTTAGTAATTCCTGCACCTTCTGCTGACTCTTCGTCATTCTTCCTCCTCCTCTTCCTCCTTCACACTCGCACCACCACAACCTCAACGAACAACCACATTCGCCGCCACACACCCACAATGGCCTCCTCATCCACCTTCATCGGCGAAATCAAGGAACGCACCCCGACAGGCCCGCCCAAGCCCTTCACCCCCGACACTTTTGGCCCGGCCCCCGCCACCGGCTTTCCCGCGCCGAAGCGCCGTGCCGCGCGCCCCGTCTCCGCGTTCAAGCAGGCCCGCCAAGCCACTTCCACCACACCCACCACGACCACCGCGAGCAGCAGCACCCCCGCAGCAGGCGCACCGGCCGCGAATGGCCGCCAGAAGACTGCAGGGGGCGGCCCGGTGACCGGCGTCGGCGCGCGGCCGGGCTCGCACGACGACCGCGCTCGCATCGACGCCGAGAACCGCGCGCGGCTGGCCGCCATGACCCCCGACGAGATCCGCGAGGCCCAGCGCGAGCTGGCCCACGGCCTGCGGCCCGATCTGCTGCAGAAGCTGCTCCGCCGCGCCACGCTCGACCCGGAGCCCGGTTCCGCGGCGGCCGGGATGCCCGCGCCGCTGGCACCGCCGCGCATCACCGTCGAAGACACCGCCACGCCCACGCCTGTGCCTGCCCCCACACGCCCACCGGCAGGCCCCCCCGCACACTCGCGCCCGCACCGCGCCCACGCCCTCGCCGACGTCGACCAGGACGCCGCGCCGGCCCACCCGCCCGCCGACCTGATGGCGGCGGCCGACCTGCCCGCGCGCGTGCACTTCCCGGCCCCGCCGCCCACCGCCGACCTCGACCCCGCCGCCCCGGACTTCCTCGAGGCGCTGCGCACCAAGTACTTCCCCAGCACGCCGGCCGACCCCGCCCAGCTGGCGTGGATGGCGCCGCTGCCGACCGCCGACAGCCCCGCCGACCGCGCGTCGCCGTACTATCCCGGCCAGGCCTCGCTCGCCGGCAACGCCCTGCGCTTTGACTTTGCCGGCCGGCTGCTGTCGCCGCGCCGCAGCCGCGCCGTGCCCGTCACCGCGGGGCTGCACCACCACGGCCAGGCGCCCGAGGCCGCCGGCTACACCGTCGCCGAGCTGGCGCTGCTGGCGCGGAGCGCCGTGGCCGCCCAGCGGTGCATTGCCTTCCGGACCCTCGGGCGCATTCTGTTCCGCCTGGGCCATGGCGAGTGGGGGCTGGTGCCGGACGGCGATATTGCCGTGGCGGTGTGGGCGGAGGTCAAGGAGGGCCGCGTGCTGGAGACGCTGGGCGAGGCCGCGGCCCAGCGTGAGGGGCACTTGAGTAGCTGGGCGTATGCGGTCGAGGCGTTGTGGTTGTTTGAGAAGGGCGGCTTCAAAGAGGCGTTCAAGGGCATATAATGGATGGGGGTGTGGTGTTGGATGTACGATTGAAACCCCAAAAATCTGGCCGTCGCGGCTTGCTGGCATGCATACATGGCCACCGCTGGAAACAGGCTCCATAGCATAGATTGACGATATCATGAAGAATTGAAGACACACGTCTCTTCTATGAAATGCTGCAGAGTTGTGCGACACCGGGGAAACTCTCCTATGTACAGGTGACAAGACTCACAAAACAAACAAGCACAAATCCAAACGCAAACGCAAACGCAAACGCAAATGCAAATGCAACGCAAACACCCCGGACAGACCACACCGCACTATTCCGCAGCCGCAGCTTCCGCCGCCGCCGCCGCCGCCGCCGCCGCCCGGTCGGCAGCCGCCGTAGCCTCAGCCGCCTTCGCATCCGCCTCAACCTCGCGCTGCTTCGCCATCGTCATCGGAATCCCGTCGTCCCCCAGAACCACGCGGATGCGCTCCAGCCACCGTACCGTGCCCTTGACCGGGTCCATCAGGCACCGGAAGTGCGTGTACTCGTTGGTGATCTCGTCCGACGCCACCCACCGCGTGACCTCCGCCTCGGAGAAGCTCTGTATCTTCGCGCTGCAAAGGGCTGTGCCGGTTTCTGTGGTGTCGCCATTGGCCTTGGTGCTGGCGGATGCCGTGGTCGCAGCGTCAGCCTCGGCCTTCTTGAACGCATCCGGCGCCGTTGAAGTGCCGACCTCCACCACAGTCTCCGTGCCGGCCATGGTGCCCAGGTTGTCCCACGCCGTCTGCATGGTGTGCATGCGCTCGTACGAGTTCTCCAGCCACCGGTCGTTGTTCAACCCGCCCCGCGCCATACGGACCTTGGCCTTGGCTGTGGCGGCCGGGCTGGGCGCCTCTCCGGCAAACGCGGGGCAACACCCGGTGTCGTGGTTGGTCTGGACCATAAAGTCCGACGCCGCGCGGATCCGGCCGAACCTGACGTCCTTCTCCACCACCACAATGTTTGAGCCGTCACAGAAGGTGAGGTAGCACGGCGAGATGTGGCGCGTGGCCAGGTCCAGCGCAAGCCGCGACAGCGGGGTTTGGGGGAGTATGGTGGCTGCTTCGGCCGCTTGGCGGGTGAAGAGAGATTTCGGTGGCGGGACATCGGCGAGGGGACGGCGGTCGAGGAGGATGTCTCGGAGGATCGAGCTGATCGAGGGTCGGAAGCCCAGGAGCACCAGGGACTTGTGGAAGGCCAGTCGGAGGGGATGGGCTTCGGAGGTCGGGCGATAGTTTAGAGCCATGGAGAGATTTTCCCTGTGTGGAAGCGAAGCATCGCCGGTTAGATCTTGCATCCTTCAGGTGGTACACTCAAAGGTTGCACAAGAGATCTTGTGGACGGAGGGGTTACACTTACTTGACACCTGTCAAACACCCGAGGAAACCAGCATAGGTGATGTTGCGCGCCAGCACCTTGTCGGGTGTGCTCGACTTGGAGTCGACATACTCAACGACAATCAGCACATCACGGAGACGGTGCATGGTCCAGTCGAGAGTGCGGAAATGCATCAGGCGCGGCGTCGGATCCAGATCGACAGGCCCCGCGGCCGGCACCAGGCCTGTGTCTGGGGTCACTCTCGCCACGCCAGACGTGCAGGCCAGCAGCACATCGAGCAGGACATTGAGGCCGACCAGCAGGAACATGGGCACACCGGTGATGGCACTGATCCCGCGGATCTCCTCGGTATCCTCAGCGCTATGGAGTCGGAAGAGCGCGAAGCGGGCCATGCCGCTCAGGGCGCGCCGTAGGATGGGCGACGGGACGAGGAAGAACAGGGCCTCGTCGAACAGGCTGGTGACCGAGCGGAGCGGCTCGGCGAAGTCGGTGGCGATTTGCGCATATCGTTTACGGGGCGGCACGGCAAGGTCGACGCGGTACACCGGCACCTTGTTGTATCCGGCCTCGTCGGAAGCCAAGGCGGGTGGATTCATTCAGAGACTGCAGGGTTTTCGAGTGTTGCAGGAGGTAGCATGCAGTGAGAGGGCTGGCTGGGATATGAGGAGCTGGGAATAGACCGCCCACGGGAGAGAGAAGAGAGGAAGCTGGCCTTTAATATATATAATTCAAGTGATAAAGAGCTGAATTGGGGGGGATGAGCAGAGTTTGCCTGTCACGTCACGCTCGGTAGAATTCGTAATGATAGCCAAAGGACCAGGTCTTGTGTGCAGTCTGTCAGGCCAAAAGCAAACGAGATCAGCCCGGGGTGTGGGGGATCAGATTAGATCAGGGGCTCCACCAGGCGAGGAGATGAGCTTGAGGGCGACGCGGCGGGGAACAATCACGAGCAACAAGGCAACAGAATGGGGAAAGAGGGCAGAGTGTCACGATTCGGACTCGACTCGGGTGTTTGCCTCGGCTGCATCGACCATATATGCACAAAGGGCGGCGTCCAGAGTGCCATCACGGATTTCTAGCGATCAGGGCTAGCAGCAGCGTGACAGCGGATGGTCGCAGCGTCGCATTTTGCTGCGCGGTGGCACCAACACCACCACCACCACCCACCGCTAAATTCGGTCCCCATCCAACCCAGGATGGCAAACACCGAAGCTGGAAACCGCTAAACTGGAAGCAGCACGCGTCTGGACTGTGGTTTGACGGGATGGCTCGCTATCAGGATTAGCCTATCAAGGTAACAAAAGCTATCTTTGGCGTCGAACATTACGAAGGATTCAAGGTCGTCGTTTGGGAGCCTCGTCTCGACAGCCGGATTGTGCTATCACAGGGAATGTGTCTTGGGGGTTCGTCACATCGCCGAATCAGGCGAACTCGTCGGCTGGATTTGACGTGTGCCGGATGGGGAACGATCAAGGGACAGTGGAATGAGGGCCAAGAATCGGCCTAGGCGGCCGAAGCCAGGCAAAACGCAGACTCCGACATTGCCGGGGCTGAGGTGAGAAGACGCTGAAGATAGACGGAAGCCTGCCCCAAGTGCTGACGATCGGTATGGATGCAAGGTCGGCCAGAGAATGCCAGACGGAGGTCGGCGCGAAAATCAGGGTAAATAGAAGAGAAGATGTGTGTGTGAAAAGAGAAAATGAAGCAGAAGAAAGGTGGTGATGGAAGATGAGACAAACAGGATTATATAAGCGGCCATAAGTGTTAGAGCATGTGCAAGGAGGGAAAGTGCGAGCACACTTTTGGCCGGGTCCATCCTGGCTTGCTCCTGCCCGTTCTCAACACTCACCGATCTTATCTCATCCAAGACATCTCTTCTTTGCGGCAGTGGATCGCATATAGCTACTAACTACGTTGCTGCTTAGTGAGCATGTTCACATTTTGCATTGTGGCGTAGTGGTTCTATGTGTGGTCGCCACAGTTATGAGCCCGGAAGGTCCTCTGTTCGAGAACACGACCTGCAACTTCCATTTATGTTGCTATCTATTTTCAGTGCGCATCCTAGCTATCACATGATAGGCATCGGAACACTTTAGTATAAGCAGGTAGGCCGATAAGAACCCACGGCTGGCCAAGAAGCCCTAAGACTTAGAGCTGAGAAAGTGCGTCCACCTTGTGTGTAGTCCAGTCGTCAGGCCCGTGGAGCAGCCTTCGACAACTGGGGGGGTGTGCGGCAGTGGATCGCATATAGCTACTAACTACGTTGCTGCTTAGTGAGCATGTTCACATTTTGCATTGTGGCGTAGTGGTTCTATGTGTGGTCGCCACATTCTTGGCTTCAGCTAATTTTCTCTTTTCCTCTCCCGTCTTCATTTCCTCATCTATGACTGAATCTCTCGCTTCATGACGACATCTCCCAGGGCCGGCGCTTCTCGCGCAAAATGGTCCGGTCAGCTTCCGTCTTCCCTCTTCAGCTCGCACCGTTTCGCCCGGCTTACACGGCACAGAATGCATCGCAATCACACACTCTCACAGGTAATGGCAGGTATGGCATGAAAACAGCGGCGTTAAGCATGTGATCGCGAGTATCACAGCCATCTCGGCCAGTCTCTATTATGTGAAAGTCTCCCCACATTCCGGAAGCATGGTCCCAAAACTTTTAAAGCTATATATACACGTCATCAACAGAATCACATCTCCATCGTCACATCTACAGAGTCGGCTGGGCCTCGCACGCGTTGTCGGTCTCGGTGGACGACGGGGCGGCGGTGGCGGTGGTCATGATGGTGGTGGAGGTGATGTCCTCCGAGCACACGCAGCCGACGCCGCCGATGGAGGTGATGGGCGGGCTCAGGCAGGTGGCCTCGGACTCGTAGGCCACGAAGGTGGTGGTCGGCTCGGGCGCGACGATCTCGGCCTTGACGAGCACGGGGATGATCTGGCCGGTGCTGAGGCTGAAGGCGCGGTGGCCGAGCACCTCGAGGTAGCGGCGGATGGCGCCGGAGTGCGCGGTGAAGCTGATCCACGTGTTGGCGTCGTCGCGGAACAGCTGGTCCATCAGCTGGCGGTTGCGCCACAGGTGGGCCGCGGCCGTCTCGCCCTCGGTGGCGCGCCACAGCTCGTCCTTCTCGGTGAAACCGGCCTCAAACTCGAAGCCCGGCGCGAACTGCATGATCTCCGTCTTGGTCGAGCGGCGGTCGCACGTGTGGATGCTGACGCCCTCGCGCAGGTACTCCTTGATGATGGGCTTGAAGGGCCGCGACTCGGGCAGCGTCAGGTCGCCGAACGTCAGCTCGGTCGTGCGCGTGCAGCGCTTCAGCGGGCTGCTGTAGTACGACTGCATGGCCGGCATCTTGTGCACCTCCAGCGCGTTGCGGAAGAAGTTGTTGGCCTTGACGGTCTGGTCGAGACCGGCGGGCGTCAGGTCGGGGTCGGCCCAGATGGCGGTGCCGTTGCCTTCCAGCTCACTCCAGTAGCACTGCGAGGGGGGTTGGGGTGGGGGTGTTAGCTTCTCGGGGGTTGTCTTCAGGGGTACTGGGGACAATCGTCTTGCAGTGCAGCAGGGCCACTCACGTTCCACGCCGGGGTGCCGTAGTACGACTCGGCGGCGTTGTGCCAGCCCTCGCCGTGGCGGCCCATGACGAACACCTTGTAGCGGGTCGAGTCGTCCGAGCCGCAGCGGCTGTTCAGGTAGCTGACCCAGCGTTCGAAGCGCTCCCAGGTGGTGCGGTTGCCCTCCGGATCGAAGCTGCGGTCGGTGGGGTACGAGCGCTCGATCAGGCCGAGGTTCTGCAGGGCCTATGGGAGGGAGCAAGAGGAGTGTGTTAGTCACCGAAGTCTGAAGGCAGCAAAGCGCCCTGATATGGCAGCGTCACTCACATAGTCGAAGCCGCTGACGCTGGTGTTCGGGTCATCCTGGAGGAAGTATCCCGGCACCGACGTGTACTTGATCTGCTTACCCTCAGCAGCCGGCCACGAGGCCAGGGCCGCGGGGGCGAGCGAGAGCAGAGAGAGGATGACGGCGTGCATGGCTGACTGTGTTTTCTTTTCGAAGTACCACAGGGGGAGAGAACCTGGCGAGAGAATAACGGCGTCTGGACGGTGGCCGATTCGGGTTGGAGGGTGGGTTGGAAGAAAAGAAGAAGAAGAGAAGGAGGGAAGATCTTCAGATGGAGAGGCAGGCAGTGCGGCCGGGTGTATTTATACACCTGCGGGAATCAGTGCCCGTCGAAGCTGGCTCTGGCGGCCCTGCTGGGCCACACTCACACCCACGCGGTTCCCGACACGCGGTTCCTGGGGGTCCCGGATACGACGACAAGGCCATGGCCCTCGGGACAACAAGGCCGCCCACGGCCAATATTGGGTGTCTGCGGTGGGGATCGGTGGGCTCACTAGTACGGTCTTCTCTTTTTTTTTGCTGTCTTTTCTTCTCTGATTCATCTTCACAGTCCAGGATGGTCCACGTTCCGGAGGGTTGGACGACCCAATTGGGGACCTCGGGAGGGATGCAGCACCGGCAGACACCAGCGAGGCCCAGGAAACGTGGGCTGGGAGCTTCAAGTTCGAGGAGGGTTTTCCACGCCGAGCTGGTGTGTGGTGGACCAAGCGACACGTGCTCCCGACGGTGCATGAGAGAAACAGTTTGCTGGAACTCCAGTTCCAAGCCCACCTCGATCCAGCATGTGGAACCAGCCACACCAACACACCCCACCCACCCACCTACAGTACACATCCACACATCCACACACACCACCCCGGGTCCCACAGTTTCCAGAATCCGTCACCGAAGGCCACGTTAAGTGGACGAGACGACAGGGTGCAGGAAGTCGCTGGCGAGCTTGCTTTCCGCCTGCGAACCTGCACCCGGGAACTCGCTGGTCCATCGAACGCCGCCTCTGGAACCAGCCACGGTCGGAAAGACAACGAGGACACCGGCCAGAGAAGAGATTGCGGACCCAGAATGCCCAGAGCGGCCAGCGTGACTCTCGCAGTGTCTCGCCTCCAGGAGGTTCCCTGTGGTCTTTGCGGAGGCTTTTTTTTTTTCTTCTGGCGTTAGGAGCATACGAACGCATCAACCATCAATCTCTCTTAGGGCTTAAAGATCGCCGGGTGTTAATTTTTTCTCGCCGGTTCGCGGGTGGCCAATCGATGCGGAACGTGGCGACCGGGGTTTTTCTGGCCCTCAGAGTCAGGGGTTTTTTGCTCTCTCTCTTTTTTTTTTTTCTTTTTTTTTTTCTTTTTTTTTTTCTTTTTTCCGGGCCACGATAGAGTGCATGATGCTTAAAGTTTGCCCTTCTTTCTTTCTGTTCCCTTCCAGATTGACTCTTCTCTATGCATGAGTTTATTTTCGCTGGTGGGATATCGCCACACACTTGGGCTCTAGGGTTAAACCCGGGCTCTTCGGGTCTAGGCCGGACCGTGCGGCTCCTCGGATTCGGTGTCGATTGTGTGTGTCCACTGCATGTGCCTGGCCTCGTGCCTGTGGGCGTGATTGCTCACGATTCCGTGTGCTTGACGGGCTGGGCAGGGATGAGTCGACAGAGCAGAGGATCAAAGGCGGGCGGCTTGGCTGTGTGGCCAGGATTCATCACTGCATCAGGAAGAGATGTGTTCTCGGGTTGGGTCTCTCGCTCTCGCAGCCTCACAGTCCTGGCAGGCCAGAGTTGCGCGAGCGACTCGCTTGAAGATGGCGTTCGTCTGGGGCCATCTTTCCACCGTCGATGGCTGCGAGCCAATCACGACGCCCGGTGCCGGCACGCCGGAGACCGGGATGTGCGCGGGTCGGCTGGTGGAGGTGGGCAAACGAAAGCGGTGGCAAGGCCCAGGGTGCCGGGTGGGGGGGTTGTCAGCTTTTAGGGTTGGAGGGCATGGAATCATCAGGAAGTCACTGGGTGTGGTCGTCACCAGTCACCATACACACACATATGTACGTAACAGTGTGTCCGTGTCCGCACATACAGAGGAAGCCTCAGCACACATGCTACACGTCCGGCCTCTTGCTCGCCAGTTCCCTCGACAGCCGGACTGATGGCCCTCGAAGAAGCAGTCCCCGCACACCCGGCACGTTTCGACCATCGCGCTGCAGGTGTCTGTGCCACCAGACACTATCGATTGTTCGCCCCTCCCACCCTTTCCGCCCTCTAGTACATGAGCGGTATGCTACCTGGCCTGCACTTCTGGGCCTTACTTTCGCTTTTTCATCTGGTACGTACAGTGGAAAACTCCTCGGCCCACCCTCCCCGCCGGAGGCTCCGGGGTGCGTGCTTCCGGGACCAGGCACGTAGGATGGCCCGTTGCTTGCAAATATATTGGATCGGGCCCGCTCTTTCGCGCGAGATTCCCAAGCTCGGCTCCTGCACCCTCTCTCTACACTATGTACTGTATACTCTGTATCTCGCGTGCTGTACTACCGCGCCCATGCAAGAACCCGGGTGGGCAAAGTGCCGGTGGGACTGGAGGATATCTGTGTCTGCCAATGTGGCGTGCCTGGCCGGCGTTTCTCACGTGGATGGAGAGGCACTTTCATCACGTTGTGTATGGCTGTCGGAATGCTAAGCGGGGCCCTTTTCGGAAGCCACGGAGTTGAAACTGTTCCGAGGCCGCATTTCTGGCTAGTCTGTCTGCGGCATCCACGGTTGGGGGTGGAGATATTGCGTCTAGGCTAGGGTTAGGGTCATGCCTATCGACACATTTCAATGTTACCCAAAGCGGACAGGTTTTGGGTGGGATAACTCCTGGCTGCAACCCCTTCACACAACACCATGAGACCTGGGGAACCGTGTCAAACCGCAACGAAGATCCACGTATCCGTCCACAGATGCTGCCCGCCCATCTTGACGAACACCGCGCGGCTGCCGGGGTTCGGCATCACGATGTCCGCCATGGCCCAGCCGTCGTCGGCCACCTCGGGCACGCGCGTGCGCAGCAGCGTCGCCGTGACAATGGTCGCCAGCCCGCGGCCGCGGTGCGATGGCTGCGCGTGCTGGCGTTAGCTTAGCTGGACGGTTCTCTCGAGTGGGGGAGGGGGGGGGTGAGGGGGGGTGCCATGGTGGCCGTTGGCGAGGAGCCTTACCTCGCAGTGCAGCGTGCTCACCGAGCCGTCGACGCCTGTGTTGCGTCAGTGTTAGTATCTCGGCTCCAGGCTGCTCCCGACACGGGGACCACTCACTTAGAAACGCCCATGCAACAGGCGTGCCCTCTTCGTCAGCCACGAACACGTTCGGCCAGGTCACCATCGTCGAGCTACACCGCACCAACGTCGTCAGCACACACACACACACTCACTCTTCTTCCTCTCCTAGATCGATCCAACGACAACAGCAACAACAACACTCACACTTGGCGCGGAATCGCCGTGCGCGCACACGCAACCGCACACTCCGCCTCGCCAACACTCTCCACAAACCGCAGCCCCGCCGGCAGCCCCGCCGGCTCCGGCACCGCCGGCACGCGCACCATCCACTTCTGGCACGGCCCGCCGCCCGGCGGCACCTGCGCGCGCACGCCGCCCATGCCCTCCAGCAGCACGCGCAGCCCCTCGTGCAGGCTGCCGACCAGCACCATGCCGGGCGGCACGTCCGCGCGCGGCGCGGCGCCGGCGCGCAGCGAGCGCAGCGCCGCCAGCAGCTGCCGCAGGAGCGCGGAGCAGGCGGCGGCGGCGGCGGCGAGCGCCGGCGTGGCGAGCAGCGCCGCGAGGGTCTCGGCGCTGGCGGCGCGGGCCTGCGCGTTCAGCGCGGTCTCCAGCGACGCGAACACCCACGCCTGCGTCTCGCGGCCGCCCGACAGGTCGGCGTAGGCGGCGACGAACGGCGCGGTGGCCGCCGGGCCGTCCGCCGCGGTGGCGAGCGCGTCCGGGCTGCAGAAGATGAAGCGCGCCGCGTCGGGCATGCGCTGCTGCGGGTTTCGCCGGGCGGACTGCAGCCGGCGGAGCAGCGGGAGCGAGTTCGGGAGGTGCGATGTGAGGAGTGGGAGGGCCCACGGGGGGATTTCGGCTGTCACGAGCGGGGCGGACATGTTCGGTGGACGGGAGTCGGGGATTTCGGGGGGATGTCAGCTTCTGTTGCCACTCTCTATCTGAGATTTTCACTAGGAGAAAGCAGATGATATGTCAATCTCGCCGAGAAGATCGACCGTTCACCGATGGTTTTTCTGTGGTCCACATCCCGGAAAAGCCCCGGAAGTCCCACCGGCAAAAAGCCCTAGGGTTACGCGTGGTCCGGGCTGCCTGGTCCGCCGTCAGAGAGGGCAGCAGTGGACCAAAAATAAGACGGACAAAGAGGTGATACCACTCACGAACAAGATGAGAAGACACCGCCAGTCACACATGGATATATATAGATATATATATATATGGACAGTTCAGATTCATTCACTTGAGTCGTCATGTCAGAGCGCAGAGCGTCTCGCCAAACCCTAACGGTAGTCCGTCCCGGACGCCGGCCTGGCTCCGGCCGCGGGACGTGCTGTGTGCGTATGTGTACATGTCATCTCCGGACCCGGACCTATGTCCGGCTCCCAGCGACTCTATATATGTACCTGTCCAGTCCCCCGCTCACACCGGCTCACACCGGCACGACCTCCCGCCCCGCCTCCTCCAGCGCCGCAACCAGCCGGTGCACCGTCTCGTCGGTGGTCAGGCAGTTGACCACCACACGGAAGAAACTCCCGCGCTCGCCCGGCGCATAGTCGATCATGAAGCCGCGCGCCACCAGCAGGCCGACCACGTCGCGCGTGCGCTGCGAGTTGACCTCGGCCGCCACCTCGGCCCCGGCCCCGGCCCCGGCCCCGCCCGCCTCGTGCGCCGGCGTGTAGTAGAAGCACACCTGCAGACACGGCGGCGGGTTGGTCGACACCAGGGTGAAGTCCGGGTGGGCAGCAATGGCAGCGGCGAGCGTCGCAGCACGTGCAAAGGCGCCGTCGATGCGGCGCGCAAAGCCGGCCGCGCCGTGGTAGATCCACGCCAGCGCCAGCTTGAGGCTGTCGCCGCGGCGGCCGCACTGCAGCGTCAAGTCGGCCAGGTCCCACACGTCCGCGGCCTCTGCTCCCGCCGAGAGCTCGCCGTCCTGCGCCGCCGCTGCCGGCGCGGCGGCCTCCGGGCTGTGGAACAGGTAGCCCGCCGGCAGGCTGTTCGCGGCGTGGAAGGCCGCCACGTCGGCCGTCAGCAGGAAGCTGCACGTCACCGGCACCTGCAGCATCTTGTGCGGGTTGACCGTCAGCGAGTTGGCCAGGTGCGAGCCCCGCATCTTCCACTTCAGACTCTCGGAGAAGATGGCCGGCCCGCCCCAGCTGCCGTCGATGTGCAGCCACAGGCCGTGCTCGCGGCACACCGCCGCGATCTCCTCGAACGGGTCGTACGACCCCAGCACGGTGGTGCCGGCGGTGGCGTTGACGTAGAACGGCGTGTAGCCCTCGGCCTTGGCCTGGACGACCAAGGTGCGCAGCTGCGCCACGTCCATGCGGCCGGCGGCGTCGACCGGCACGGCCCACACGCTGGCCAGGCCCATGCCGGCGGCCAGCGCGGCTTTCTCGACCGAGTAGTGGCCGTGGGCGCTGGTCAGCGCCACGAAGCGGTGCGGGCCGTTGCCGTGCTGCTTGGTGTCCGGGTACAGCGTGCCGCGGGCGATCACCAGCGACGAGAAGTTGGACGAGCTGCCGCCCGGGCAGGTGATGCCGCCGGCGTTGGGGCCGGTGAAGCCGTACAGCTTGGCGAGTTCGCGCGCGGTGGCTTTCTCGATCACCGAGAGCGCGGGAGACACTTGGAACACGTGCAGCTGGGGGGATATTAGGTTAGGCAGTGCCCTTGTATACATCGCAGAGGCACGGGGCACTTACATTTGTGTTGAGCACCGAGAGGAGCAAGTCGGAGATGACGCCGACCTAGAACACCGTCACGTCTGTCAGGATCTGTACCACATAGTCACATCACATGGAACTCAAAGTCGCGTACCGGCTCGTTGCTGCTGTACAGCTTGTCCATGAAGCCCTGGTGCCAGGTATTCACGCTGTTATCCAGCACCTTCTGCACCATATCCAGCAAGCCCGTCCGGCCGGCCCCGTCCACCGGCAGCGCAAAGCCCAGCTTCTTGACGAGCTCGTCTGGCCGTTGGGCATTGACCAGGCTGGTGTGCGGCTGGCCGGCATTGCCGGTGGCCACGGCATCAAAGGCGTTCGGGGCATCGGCGGCCCGGATAAACGGCACAATCAGGTCTTTGACGGCCAGGAGCAACTAGACACACACATGGTTAGGGTTATTTCGGGGGGAGTTCCGTCAACAGGAGAGCGTGTGAGGAAGAAAGAGAGAAGAAAGAAAAAAAACTTACATCATCGACTTCGCCGGCTCGGTCCGAGGGCCGGGCTCCGGTTCCGTTGGGGGTCCGGTGGCCGTTCATGGTCGCAATATCAGCACGGGAAAAAAGCGAAAAATTCTAAATAACCCCAAAAATGTGTAAACAAGAGGAAGAGAGAGAAGAAAAGACGAAACCAGGGAATTCGGAAATTTTCCTGCTTTTTGTCCTCCTCTCTCGGGACTCCAGGTACGCCGTATACTGGAGACTGCAGCACGTATTCGGTTCCCACCGAAGACTTTTCTTCTTTTTTTTTTCTTTTTTTTTCTCGCCTGGTAGCTGAAGCTAAGAACTGCACGGCAAACAGTGGCTCGGTGTAAACGACGCTGAGTGAAAGCAGAGCGGAAGAAAAGAACTGTATAACCCGCTCAACAAAGACCAGAAATCAATATATCTCCGAGGTATTCTTGACTCACCACCCATCTGCCACGGCGGAAGATGTCAATAGCGACGACGGACGGCAGGGCTTTTTGCTTGTGGTCAGCCGGCAAAGATTCGGATGATCCGTATGGCGTCAGAAGGGCAATTTTAATTACCTTTTTTTTCTTGCTCTTTTAATTTACCTTTTTTTGTCGGCCAGACCAAGCCGAATCGGATCGGGGGGCAGTGGCTAATTTCGCCATATCCGGTGCCGATGAGCATTCGTTCACTGGAAAGACACGGGACGGGGTCTGGGGACTGTGTGATGGTTCTGGAAAGGTTCCATCGGGAGTCTTCGGAGGTGTCAACTGATGTATGCAGGAATCCAGTTACCCCGGATTCCGCATTGGCCAGTGACGTCGACGGAGGCTTCCCGAGTCGGACATGTACCGCAGTCCTATAGTTGAAGTCCGCTCGCTTAGCCAGGCCGCCGGCGCTGGAGACGGCCGGAGCGTCCTGACACGGGCCAGTGTCCCGAACTGTCGGAACGGGGCAGCATATAGCACACCGCCATATAGGGACGACGGCCCATAAGTAAGTTGTAGGACCTATAGAGCGTGTTGAGCGGGTTCCGGTTTCTTTTGGGAAATACCTGCATATGTTATATTACATATGCCTTCCCCCCCTTTTGCTCCCGTTTGTCGGCCCTCATTCTTTCCGTGTCTGGCCTTTTTCATGTGCCTCTCCTGCCGACAGACTTTCTTTTTTCTCTTTCGCAACCCCGAGACACCGCCAGTGTCCGGCTGCTCCAGGGGACAAAACTCTGCATACGGTTGTTGTCGTCTTCCCCTGCACCGACCACCCTGGACAGATGGATTCTGAGGGGACATGCACCTGTGACGGCCAGGCCTGGTAGTGGCAAAGAGATAAAACAGGTGTTTGCTGGCAGCGGCTGGAATGTGTCAGTCAAACACTGGTCGACCTGTAGTTTGTCGGTGGCTTGCTGGCGGCGCTTCCCTCGGGTGGTTTCCCGCTTCTCTTATATGCAGCTACTTCTCTGCCGTGTTTCCAAGAGGCGGCCCAGATGGACTAGCACACATAGAGAGATGCATGGATCCGTGGAGAAGAGCGCAACCACTAACCTGAGGACGAGAAGCAATCAAGTATGGAAGTTCCCGATACACAGATATATATCCAATAGCCAGGCCGGCGTGGTTTCGTAGGGATCAGTGGGCCTCTGATCACCAGCAAGGGTCGACGACCACCGCCCATACCAACCGTCACATCTCAAGTCCAGGGCACGAAAACACAAATATGATGCATCAGTCCAGGGCCGGGGGGGAAGCAGCAAACAGGTCAAATACCCGCTGTAGCCGTTGTGCGCGTCTTTTTCTCTGTCGTTTCTTTGTCTTTTCCGAGGAAGACCCTGTCTGACCAACGCGGCGTTGCGGCCCCGAAAACAGAAACGCAATCAAACAGCCTCCACAGGGTTTAGATGTGCTCTGGTGGGTTTGGTGAGGCGAAGGGAAACACGTCCAGGCTGGGTGTCAAGGGCCTTCTCGCTTTTCAGATCTCAGGCTCGCTCTCACCCATGAGCAGCATTTTCTGGGCTGCGGGCACAGAGAGAGAGGGCAAACAGAGAAAGTCAACCACACAACTCTCAGGCCCAGTGACCAGGCCAGCATTTGCATCCTCTGGGACCTTTTCTCCTCCCCTGGGCGGCAATTTCACCCCCAATCGATCGGCCAGGGATCGAGGGTGATCTCTTTTCGCCAGCGCTGCAGTCACAGTGTCCGCGTTCGTTCACAAACGAAAGAAAAAGGCGACGGTCGACGGAAATCACCGTCTCGCGTCGGGTGGTATCCGAAGGGGGCTCAACAAGTAGTCCAGCACTAAGCCTTGCGCCTGGGAGAGTCGACGAGATAGGCGAGCGGTCCCGGGCTTCGACATCCGACCGCACGATGGACGGCCAAAAGTCCCGTGGCGTGCCCTCAGACTCCCAAATCGAGGACCGCTCGGTATTGCACGGCCACCATCTGCAAAAGAACTACCGCGATCGCGTCCGGAGAGCAGTATAAGAGGAGAACCGACCCGAAAGCGTGTGGTGGCCGGCGCGCGTGTGGCTCTGTGCGCACAGATCTCTGCGCCGTTGCGGTGCAGTGGAGGGGCTTGGAGAGGGGTGCTGCAGAACTGCACATGTAGAAGACATTACAGCGGGCATAGTTGGACTGTATCGACAGATATCTGTGGCCGTGACCTTTTGAGTGTGTTTGTGTGTGTCTGTGTGTTGCAGAGATTAAGTCGCGATATCAAGTGCATACGCAAATATCGTATCCGCGGCAAATATGCAACTATCAGGGCCTTCCGTCCTCTGTCGTCCCTCGCTCCTTCCCTCTTCCTTCCTCCTCCACCCGACACAACCCCACTAGATGCATCTGTCCGCTTATAGCACTATACCGCCGACGTGCATATTCCCAGTATCGCGACTTCACGATAGTTTTTGTTTGTCCCTTTGCAACCTTCTCCATATTGTCGGGTTCCTCGACATCGCCCAATCCGTTCAAGTGCAGCCTCTCGTCTCTCGTTTGGGACTAGATCTCCAGATTCTCACTTCTCCCTGTACGTTTTTATTTTTGTTTTCTCCGTTTGGTTGTTTGTGCGTTTCCACTCACGCACACACACACACACACACACACACGACCCCCCCGGCGTTGCATTTGTGCGCACGTCCTTCTTTTCATTACAATATATCCAATAATTCCGACCGTGACTTGGGTGCTGTGCTCCATGTTCATCCTCCTATCCCGGGTCTCTCTTCACAGTGAGTGATAGGCAGAAAGTATCGTTGAAGGGGGAAGGGACTCGCTCTCCGGCCGGTGCTATATTTTTCTTTTTCCTCTTCTCCCCCTTTTCTCGTCCTCCTTACATCGCCGCTTCATATCTTTTCCTCCTAGTCATTCTTTCCTTTCCTTATTCCTTGTTCTTCTTTTCCTGTTCACAATATTTATCCTTCGTTTCTTCTTCTTTTTTTCTCTTCCCGTAATTTATAACCCACGGCTCCCGGCACCCAGATTTCTTCTTCACCGTTGAACGCGCTCCCTCTCTCTCTAACTCGTTCCGCGACAGACACAGGTCAACGATCCGTCACTCCTCACATTCTCTCTCTAAATCTGACTCTCCTGCCTGTGATCGGTTTCACCGCGACGATCCTCCGCGCTCTCTCTGTGACTCTCTCTCTCTCTCTCTCACTCTCTTCGATCTGCTTCCTCGTTTCCCCCCTCCCTGACTGCGGCAATCTGTACCAAACATTCACCGTCCCGACACGACAATCATTGGCTGGGCCCCCAACAACCCAAAATCACATTAGCCGGCCCCAAGCTCCTCTCTACCAGGCTTGCTCTGTCCCGGCCATTGGCTCCAGCGTCGTCTTCAACCTCCGAGACTAGCCGCCCTCTCTCTTCGTGCTCATTCTCCGTCTTGCTCTTTCTTGGATCTGTATTTCCAGACCCGCCGAACCCAGTGATCCGCTGCAGATTCCGGGCCTCCCCACCCGCCCAAACCCGGCTACACACTCTCTTTTTTCTCTGGTTCACGAAACACAACACCGCCGAAAATCTCCAAACATCCGATCCCCGCTGATCGTCGCTGGCATTGACCACAACTGTCAGACAATCCACGACATATACGAACGCCTACCGCTGGTGCATATCGATGTTCCAGGCCTGCATTGCGTAGATATATACACTCGCATTCCCTTCTCTCCGGAGAAGTTCTTGTTATTCCTCTTTAATTTCCGTCCTCGGTATCACTTGCTTCGTCGTTCCCTCCTTCCGCACCGCGCTCCTGCCTGGACAAATCCCGTGTCCGGTAACCCTTAACCCTAGGACGCCTTTTTTTAATCTCCGAAATCCTCTTCTTGATTTGCGTTTCTCGTTTCTGTTACTCCCACCACCACCCCCCATCGCCCGGAAGCGAACGTCGACGAGCGCTTCGTCACACAATATAAACACAACTTCCTTCTTCCACGACAAAACCCCCCCTCTGTCCAATATGTCCCAGCAAACCCCCACGCCCGTGCCGATCTTCATCACAATCTGCGGCGACGGCGGCTGCGGAAAGTCGTCGATAACCCTCCGGCTCGTGCGGTCGCAATGGACGTCGGAGTACGACCCGACCATCGAGGACTCGTACTCGATCACGCGCAAGATCGACGGCCAGACGTACCACCTGTCGCTGACCGACACCGCCGGCCAGGAGGAGTACCGCGGCATGTGGGCGTCGTCGAACCTGGGCGCCGACGCGTTCCTGATGGTGTACGACATCACGTCGCGCGACTCGCTCGACGCGCTGCAGTACTTCAACGACCTGATCGACATGGAGGCCGAGACGCGGCTGGACAACGCCGACCGCGCGCGCAAGGCCGGCATCACGCCGGCAGCCGCCTTCGGCTCCGGCAGCGCGAAGGTCGTGCCGCCCGTCAAGATCGTCGCCGGCAACAAGTGCGATCTGCAGGAGTCGCGGCAGGTGCCGGCCGCGCTGGGGCTGGAGTGGGCGCGGCGCCGCGGCTGCGGGTTCATGGAGACGAGCGCGCGGCTGGAGGTCAACATCGAGGAGACGTTTGCGCTGATTGTGCGGCGCGTGGTCGAGAGCCGCCGCGTGGCCGAGGCCGGCAGCCTGGACGACATGACGATGGACCGCCGCGGGGTGACCAAGCCGCTGAGTCCGCTGCCGTCGCATGAGAGCGAGAAGCGCGGGCCGGGGGTGCGGGGGCCGACGCTGGGCGGCGACGGCGTGGCGCGTGGGAAGGGCGGCTTCTGGCGCAAGCTGCGGTGTTGGTAGTGATTTTGGGCCTTTGTGGATGTTCTTCGATGCGGTTGCGGCTCAGGTTCAGTTTCTGGTCTCTCTCTCCTTTTGGCATTACTTCCCTTTTTCTTTTTCTTACCTCTCGTCTCTGCATGGACTCCCTCTTCAGTCCGCTCTTCCGTCTCTTTTCTTTTTCTTCAGCTTCGTGGTCCTCCTTCCTTTTTTTGATACCTTACCACTTGCATTTCCTCTGTTTTCTCTTTTTTTTTTTTCTTCGTCGTCGGTTTGTTTTCTAACGTCTAATGCAAGCTATTTCGGGTTTCTATCTCTTGTCTTTCTATTTTCTTCTGGTTCCTTTTTTTGGTTTCGTTGGTGTGGTTGGCGGGGAAGTTCGGTGTACGGGTGAAGGTGGTGATGCGTGTACGTTTCTCGTTGCTTGGATATACGATCTAAAAAAAAAAGCCATGCGTTCCTGTCTGCCGTCTTGTCTCGTTCGTGTGAACTCTGCGGCTGCAAATGCAATTCTCAAGGTCATGTCTGTGAATGATGGTGTATTAGGAAAGCAAAGAAGATGCTCGGAAACTGTGAGCGCCCGTGATGCTGCGATACAGCATCGCAAAGAAAAAGCAAACAAAAACACGTAACGACCCCGAAGTCATGATTAGGCATCCCCCGGCGCACGTCTACCCCCAGCGTCTATGAAACCCGCTGTCTCGGTCGCAGCCAAAGCCATGGTGCACGCAACTCTACTCCCCGCGCGCATCCATCCAGTCACGCCACTGCTTGTACACGTCGTACTCGGCATTCTCCTTCTTGCCCTGGTAGCGCACCACGCTCAGGTCGACATCCCTCCACGAGTCCTTGCGGCCGCGCCACCCGGCCTTGCGCATCAGGCTGAGCAGCGTCTCCTCCTTGGTCCAGCCGAACTCCTCGGCGATGCTGGGCAGGTAGGTTGCGCCGTAGCGCCGGCCGGCGGCGACAAACGCGATGCGGATGCCGTGCACGCCGACGTCCCAGTCGAAGGCGTCGGCGGCGTCCTCGAAGTCGGTCAGCAGCGTCACGGCGGCGTCGAGCGTCGGCAGCTCGCGGCGCGTGATCGGCGGGAAGCGCGAGTCCTCGACGGCGGCGGTGACGGCGTACTCGGCCAGCCCGGCGGCGAGCTCGTGCGGCTGGAACGTGCCGATGCAGCCGCGCAGGTCCTTGTGGTCGCCGGGGCGGCGCGGCGGCGTGCTCCAGGTGACGAAGAGCGGCACGGGGCCGGTGATGGCGGCGGCGGCGGCGATCGACGAGGTGGAGGTGGCCGGCGTGCTGGTGGCGGGGGACGCGGCGGAGCTGGCCGACGAGGAGCTCGGGGTGGTCGAGGGTGCAGAGGCCGGGGTGGGGGCGGGCGCGCGGGCGGGGGCGGCGGCCTTGGTGGCGGCGAGGAAGGCCGGCCACGAGGCGGAGATCTTGGCGAGCGGGGTCGGGTCGCGGCGGTCGAGGTGGGCGACGAGCACGTCGAAGCAGTAGATGCAGTGCGGGACGGTGGCCATGGTGGGAGACGGGGTCGGGCGGGGTGGATGGCCAAGCTTGGAGATCAGATGTGCAGCAGGTGGGGGTGGGGAGGGGGGGCCACGAAGACGGCCTCGGGTCCCGAACAACGCTCGCGGGGGTGCAGAGAACGCGGGAACGATAAACACAGCACGGAGTCGCTACGGAGGAGAAGCACACACACCGTCAAGAGGAACACAGCACAGAACCAAACGCAAAAAGAGTGCGTTGAGAATATCAGCCGACGGAGAAGGAAGAAGAGGGGAAAGCCCGGGCCCGGGGGAAGAGAAGTGAGAAGCTTAAAGTACCGGGCTTATCGATAGCGGGATCAGGTGCACGATAACGCGGGAAATGTCACTTCTAGTGTCATTGGGTATGCAGCTAAGCCGGCACTCTCTCTTTTCTCACTTCAAGCGGGAGTGGGATTGTACGAAGGGTGAGAATTTTGTCTCTTGAGTTAAGCACATATCCAGTGCATCTTCTTCTAATCATAGAGTGGTGAATACGGCCAGGGAAGGCAAACGAGGTGGACGATGGTTGTGCTGCCAGCTGGCAGACACGAGCGTGGCAGGTGGCAGGAGGTGTTTCACGCTAACCCTAACCCTAAACCGCGTCCCCATCGACAAGTCGGCTTCTCTGGATGAGACCGGCGAGTTTTCAACGGGAGAGAAACGCAGAAAAAAACTACAGCAAACTCAGGCACCAGTGGTCCAGAACTCCACAGAGCCTGACTTGCGCTCCTGGATGTTGTTCATCTGCACTTGTTGAGGTTCCCTCTTACGCTCCTTGCAACCGGATCGGCCCCCTTGCGTGTCTGATCGCCGGTGCACACAGCAACAGCGCGAGAGAGTGTACCAAGTTTTTTTTTGCCCGCGTGGATATACGACGGCCGGTGTACAGAGTGATACCTACTGTACAGTATACTATACACAGCGGTCAATGTCATCGAGGTATTTGTCAAGGAAACCCCTTCAACCTTGGCAGATACCGTGTCTGGAATACCTGGGAGAGAGGGACGACGTCGGAGTGATGTCAAGTTATGCTTTGCCGCCCGTCGCACCAGCGCCGACCAGCCCCGAAGCATAAGAAGCTTAAAAGTCAGGCAGAGAAGAGAGTGGATGTGCGGGGGGGCCTGTGAGACTGCCACAAACACAAGATGAGAGACAGAGAGACAGAGAGAGAGAGAGCAAGGTTGAAGGACGGGCCCAGAACGCCGTTGGTCTGGTAAGGCGGACTGTGAAGTGTGCTGCTGCTGCCGGTTAGTGACCAGCTGGAAGGTAACATGAGTGTTTCACAGGTGCAGCTGTTCCCTCTACGCCCTTTCGCTCCTGTGAACAACACTCCGCCAGGCTCACAACTCCAGCGTTGAACGGGCCACCCTGGTCTCGCAGTGCTGCGCACGGGTGACGCCCCTCCCCAGACTGAACTGCTACACTTCCGGTGACATGGACCGGGGGGGACGGGCCTGCGTGTTTTACCGTCTGTTTTCTGCCGTGTCTCTTCCCTCCACTGTTTTGTTTGGCCAGCGCACATAACACAGATTTCCCTCTTCTTGCGCCAGGGCCAACGTCCGCTGTTTCGTTTTGCTGGCCCCCCGGAACGAGAGAAAAAAAACAGAAAGCTTAGCATTCCCTCTCTCTCCACCGAACAGTCTTTTCTGTCCGGTGTGTGTGCGTGTTTCTGAGACACAGACATCTCCGGCGTGCTCCCAGATACGCCTGTTGCCCCCAGTCAACTCAGTCGCGACACCCTCCCGCCGCCGCCGCCGCCTCCTCCGCGTCTTGCCCACACAGACTCGTGGTGGCTGGCTGTTACACGTTAAGGTTAAGCTCTTTCTCCTGGTCCTATGTTTAGGACCAGTCATCGGACAAGCTTAATCCGCGGAACCGGCTAGAACACACGACTGTGTGTTCCTGGTGGGCGTCGTGGGACCATCTGTTGCTCTTCGGCCCGGCCGGGGAGGGTCTACAACTGCCCAGAGGTTACTGTGTGCTTACAGACGCCGGTGGTCTCGAGAGACTCGGGGGAAGCAACGGCGGTGATGGCCGAACAGCGGCGTGTTTGGCCAGATCGGTCTGTTGTTCGTTCCACTCTAGCAGACCTCGTTCTCTGCCTCTGGTGCTCTGGACAGTGACAGAGTGGTCCTGTTCAGTCCAACTCGGTGCTCGGATGTCCATATATGTCACGGCCTCTATATCGCATGGTCGAACCCTGCACAAACGTCCCCTCTGGAACACGGGGATAAAAATAACCACCAGCCAGAGACTACTTCGGGTTCCAGTCTCGATTCCAATTTCACTTCCGACTCCAAATCTGCTGCTTTTTATTTCCTGCCGTTGCCGTGTCAAGCCAACTCAGGTCAACCCGGGCCCACATGTCTGGATACAGAATGACTTCCTGTGAGCATATATACTGTACTCGGGAGATACCTGCATGAATGGAGGAGGAGGCAAACCTGGTGGGGGTGGCTTGCGGAACAGACGAAGCTGAAGGTGTGGGATGGTGGGGTTTGAGTATAAGCTTACACACGCCGCTGGTGGTGGGCTTCAAAGCTATGCATGTGTCGAGGGCCACAGACATCATCATGACCTTTGGACGACCCGGCACTGCACTTCCATCCACACACACACGCCCCCAGACAGAACAGACACACCGGCACGTTCGCCCAGGTGGCCGGTGTGTCCGGTCTCCTCGCATCTGCACGTACTCACGGAGGAGAACGAAGAAGAGTCTGTGACGTGGGAAATAAGCCCGCAGGAACCGCATAGGCAGATCCTCCAGTTCGTACACACTCTTCGTCCTTGCCTCCTTACTTCAGTACTCACGTCCATACACTGCATCCCAGAGATCTCATTCCCGTACGTAACGCAGGTACCCACCCCTGCAGACCCCCATATATCCGGTACACAGCCCAATCTTCGCCCGGATCCCCTCCCCATAGTATCTCCCACACCACAGTACCACGGCTCGCTCCCGGCTCGGTGATGCACTTGATATGGGACTCTTACACACACACACACCCCCCGGTCTCGCATAGACTCCGACACCCGCCTGATCGCCAACATGCGACCAGGCCGCAGTATCAACATGTCTTTCTCTCTCTCGCTCTCTGTGTGGCCGTTGATTCCCAAGGTCCATGATCCACGTATACGATGGCCTCCAATATAGGCACATCACCGTGGCCACTCTCGACACACACCCGAGGACAGAATAAATACTCTCCGTCCCCTCCTGATCTGCCTCTCTTCCCGCTCCTCTCTTTCCTCTTTTCTTTCTCTCTTCTTCACCCACCACGCTTCCAACCAACCCTTTCTCTCCATTCTTCTCTTCTTCTTCCTAGACTGTGTCTGGACATTCATTTCTTGTCGCCGGCCGACCCTATTTTGTCTTTTTAATTCTTCCATCTTCAGTCCTTCGTTCTCTTCCTTTTTCCCTTCCTTTTCTCTTCAAAGACTCCCCTTAACAAAGCCAAACACCGCAACCATGCAGCTGTCCTTCGTCGCTCTCCTGGCCGTTGTTGCCACCGTCATTGCCGGCCCCGTTGAGCAGCGGTCGCCGCACGAGATCCGCATGGGTAAGTTGCCTGCACCCGCACGACAGGCGGATAACAAGAAGCACCGGGAAGAACAGCTGCTAACATGCGTCCCACCTGCAGAGCTCTACCGGAGACAGCAGACCCACCCCGACGCCATCACCTCCGGCCCCGCCGTCAACCAGCCGGCCATGACCAACCGCAACGGCCAGGTCATCCCCTTCGACACCAAGGCCGTGTACCAGCCCATGCGCGAGGCCGGTCTGTAAATGCGCCGCAGCGTCTTTCTATAAAGCTGTCTGCTGTGGTTTTTTCCGCCCCTGCTGCCATGTCTCTCGCTCTCGGCGTCGGTCGCTGTGGCTTGGGTTCGGGCGAGATGCCGCCGTCCGGGACCGGGCTTTGACTAGTCTCTTGCGTCCTGTCCGGCCGGTTCTCTCCGACCGTCCAGTGGAGCCTGCCAGCCAGTTCTCCGCCGGACGACAAGCCACTCTCTCTCTCACCACCGGTCTCACGTCGTCTTTCTCTCTCCCTCTCTCATACTCTAATACCTTTTCCGCATATTCATCATTCCTTTTCCAGGACGGCGTTTTAATATCACATATCTGTATCTCTCTTTTGTTTCGCGTCTTGCAGTGCTCTCGACGAGACTTGTCCTTCCACCGGTGGGACCTGGAACCGGAGAGCGCCGGCCATGTACATAGATTGCAGCTGGTCTCTTCTTTTGGTTTTCTGTTTTTGTTGGAAGTTGGGGGATTCTGTCTTCCAGCGGTTTTTTTGGACCTTTTTTCGGATTATATATAGAAAAATGGATGCCCGTTGGACGAAGACTGTTGAAGAAAATAAAAACTCAAAAACATACGAAACGATGAACTACCTGGCCGTCTCCTGTATGGATGTGTATGCGCGTGTGTGATGTGCCGGTTACGGCTGCGTACGATCAGCGGCTTGTCTCAAGTGGTGATGATCTACGAGCTTTGTAACAGCCAGAGTGCACGAAGATCTGAAGCCTGCCACATGACGTATAGTATTGTATGGGACATTTGGAATCGGTTGATCAAGAGCTGGATCTCTTCACAGGGTTTTGGGGACTTGGCTATCATGCATATATGATCTCTATTAGAGGAGGAAGAAAGAGCCCAGAGTAGCCGAACTGCTTCCATAAGGCCGGAATCGCCCCAGTAGCCAACATGTATGTCGATGTTCCCTCGAACCTCTCTCTCCCAACTGGGAGTCTCAACATTCTTGTTTGTAACACCTCCGTTAGCAACCACGAGTCTGTTCGCCAACATCGCCATGAACTTCTATTCTACGTGGTATCGCCAATACCACCGGGGCAGTCAAGATGGCTGATATGGCCATGATGGCTATAATTCGGCCGGCAGTGTCCGCATCTGAACGGCTTATTCTCGTCAGTAATGGGGCAAAGCTTTATCCGGAATCTCCTACTGAATGCGTGTTCGAGAGATTCATATTTGGCTGCAGCCCTGCTTGTGATTTGCTCCGGTTGGGCGGCCGCGGCGCCGGTCGAAATGACCGAACTTGGTGTGCAATAGTCTAGTGGGAGTCCCGGGGGGGCTTGGGGGCCGGAGTATATTGAGATGCGGGAACACCGCCGAGCTTCTATGGATATATAAACGCAGGCCTCTACGGCCTGCGATTGTCTACATGCATTGAATGCTACCTCGAGTTAGCATCATATTTTTGCGAGGGAGAGGATACTTACTTACCTTTTTGATCTCGTCTTAAATCTATATCTTTGCGCCAGAACTTTAAAAGAGTAAATCAAAACTGACGATGGGAGACCAAAGTCGAGAATGGTAGAGGAAAAGACAGGAAGACAGGAAGACAGGAAGACAGGAAGCGGGAAGGAAACGATTGATACCAGCATGGGTACCCTCGAGAGTTTATATAGTGTTTGATGTCTCCATTTGTGCCTCAATAAGGGTGTGACTCCTATTATGATTCATTCATGATTCATGATTCATGATGTCCTAACCGTGAATCATAAGTCCCAGAAGAAAGGCATTATTCATGCTCACCAGACATCCAACCCTAACCCTAGTCCGGCATCGCGATCCTGAGTGTCGATCCTGGTCGGTGGGGCCGAATCTAAGCCACCTTGGGTGGAAAGGACTGCTGTTTTTTGCCCGGTCCAGAATTGTGACGGGCTTCGAGATCTTGAGATATCGAATCTAGCCATGACTGTGTGGGGGGCGGGCTATGTGCACTTTGGAGACGCGAATTCAGATGAATGAGGAGGAATTGTGAATAATTAGCTGCGAAGTCAGCTCGAACTGAATCTCGGGGTTGAATTGGGGACCACGATCTCCGAACGGGTGAATCGCCCAGCCCCAGTAGAAGAGCCCGGCTGTGGTCCCAGAAACGTCACGTAGAATACAGCCAGCCAGCCACCGCCCCTAGCTCGTTTAATATGGACTGATTCAAACCCCGAACGAAACGTCCATTGATTCTGGGAGCCAGGACAGCGCGCGGCCCTGCACCAACCAGCGGTGGACCGCGTTGAGGTTCCCTCCGCTCAGCTGAAAAATAAAATAAACAAAGTCCCCAGTGCTGGCGTTTTGCGTCGTACAGCCACACTTGGTGCCTGGATTCATGGGACGATGGGACACAGGAGCCGGAAATAGCCACGAAGAAATCCTGCCATGTCGGTGCATTTGCAGAAGACGTCCGTCTGTTCGAGATCCCAATAAAGTAAGTCTGATCTGAACATACATGTCCCATTGGTGCTCGTATACGCTGTAGAGAAGATACTCACCTCCAAGATGCCATCTGTAATGCCATGTAATGCCCGCCCACCAGCGACCACACCAAGTCAGCCTAACACACATCGCAATTGGATTCCCGGATTCACGAACCAGAACCGCCCCATCACATTCTCCGCTTAACAAGCGCAGGGATACACACAGACGAAGCACCACGATGCAAGGTCTCCAGGAAGTCTGCCGCCATGATGCAACCTAACAGTGAACCCACACTCTTCGCCCGCCCCTCGGGTACTTAAAATTTGCTGCTGCTGATTCTGGTGTTGGCGCGCGCCCGGAATAAAAAAAACATCCCAGCCGAGACTTCGCCCGATTTCGCTGGGAACAGGAGCTTGGGAAGCTTGCTTTTCGATGGGCTGAATCGGGAGAGGGGGGGGGGTGGGCACCAGCCTTTCTTTTCAGGTCCTCTTAAAGGCACGCTTATTCCGAAAAAAGGGTCTCGGTTTTGTCTCTCGCGCCTTTTCTTTGTCTTTTTCTTCTTCGTTGTTTCCTGCGTCTCGTTGTTTCCTGCGTCTCACCATCTTTTTTCTTCACGGTGGTACTGCTTCGTGTCTGTCGATCACTCGGACGCCTGAACCGTTTGCCTTCTCCACATATTCCCGCGCGTTTCGCCCGACCACCGATTATTCTCCGCCGCCCCCGTCGAGGCCCCCAACCAGGGTCGAAATCCGTAGTAGTAGAGGAAGAAGAAGCCCGAAACACGGCACCGTCCGCAAATGGTTTACCACCGCGCGCAGGCCCAGTTCGCCCGCGCACAATGGCGTCGCGCCGTGCTGTTCCTGATTTGGGCCGGCCAGACCGCTCTCGCCCTGACGCTCGTCGGCCTGTTCTCGTGGCGGCTGGCGGATACCTTCCAGACCTATGACGACGAGATTGCCGACGGCAAGGCGCCGATTGTCGAGATTGTGTGGGAGGCCACCAACATCGGCCTGCCTGTGCTGTGTGTGCTGCTCACCGCCTATGAAGTGTATCGGCTGGCCGCGGAGACGCTGACGCCGTGGACGATGATGTTCAGCCACATCCTCAAGCTGACGTGCGCGCTGGCCGTGCTGGCCCTGGACATCTTCGTCTACATCCAGCGACACGACGGCCATTACTCGATAGTCGGCCTCGCCATTGACGGCGCCTTCATGTTAGTACCCGCTGTGGAACGAAAAGAGAAAAGATTACCTTGCTGGTTGTCTTTTGAACAAGTAAACTGACGAGAAACCAGCCTGATTGTCCTCGTCGCCGTCATCTACTCCATCCGCGCATACCGCCGCTCCTCGGCTTTCGACGAGTACCGCTACACCGCGAACGCCAAGCCGTTCGGCTTTGGCGACGAGGCCAGCCCCGACCAGACCGACATCACGCCGCTGCGCATGCTCTCGGGCCGCAAATCGGCCGCGTCCGCCGCCTTCTCCCCGCCCAGCCCCGCCACCGGCACCTCGGCGTCGCGCGTGTTCTCGCACGAGCGCGACACCCAGTTCGACCAGTACGTGGCGTCGCGCAACTCGCAGGTGCTGACCAACGACCACATCAGCCGCGTCGTCGGCGCCGAGTTCGGCTGGTCGTCGAGCCCCACCACGCTGGAGCAGGAGCTCCTGCGCCGCGACAGCGTGGTGTCGGCCGGCATGATGCCGTCGGTCAAGACCCGCCCCGCCGAGAGCATCCTGTCGCAGACCAGCGTCGACGGCCGCGCTCTCGTGGCCGTCCCCGAACTGGCCGAGGACGACGTCACCCACCGCGGCCACGCGTTGGACGACGACGAAGACCGCCAGGCCTTGCTTGGCCCCGGCCGCCAAGCCGCTGACTCGGCCGCGGTGGAGAGGTTCCAGGATGCCGAACCCGCGCCGGTTGAACTGGATTCCCAGAAGAAGCGGAAGTAGGAGGCAACAAATGCATCTGAGCTGCCGGTGGCCAAGTCAGCACGGCACCGGCACGCAGAACTTGGCGTTGGGGGCGTTCAATAGGCTCTGCGATGGTTTTATAGATTTCTCTTCTTTTTGTACTTTCTTTTTCTCTTCGGACAGACCTGATCTGTTTTTTTTCTTCTCACTTTTTGCCTCTGGCATGGATGTATAATGAGATTGATGCACACATGGAACTGGGCCTGGACACCTGAGACAAATCAAGGTTAAATTCACGACCCGGAAAAAAGCGCGGCTTGTTGGAGAAGCGGAAAAAACCTCACATATGTATGTCTGAATGATATTCTCTGTATCTTTTTACTGGGCAATAATGGGCTTTAGTCCAAGCTATCCTCGCTTGCAGTGAGCGGCTCAATCCCGTGTCGTGATCACACGGTCGGGCCTTATCTGCACCACATCGGACTGTAGCCGCCTTTGGCGATCACGTTGGGGTTCTGCCCCTTGTGCCTGATCGACGATGTGAGGCAACGTCGTACCGCAGAAGCTTGATGGCGGGCTGGGCTAGAGAGATTTGGTGGACTGGTGGTGAGGAATCGTGAATGCCAGAAATCTGGATGCCGACATAACGCGCATGTTCGAATTTGTCCGGTCCGTCGCCGAGAAGACCGAGCTCGAGGTTTTTATGTTTCCATATCTGGTCGGATTTCAAGAAGATTCACGACACAGAGATATGTGGCAAGAAAAAAAGGTGAAGATGTGCTCGAGGATACATGGGAGACAAAATTAGGGCTTGAGACCTGAATACCAACTGGCAAGAGCAACGGCCATTGCAACTTCCCAATGACTTTACCCTCTCAGGCTCGCCCTTCTCTGTGCAAATCGAGGAAAGACCGGATACACACATAATCGACTGGAACGAATTTTACGCCCCGACATATGCATATCTCGGCTGAGAAACATATCTACATACAAAGAGTCTGGACTTTCTTCTCGTCTCCCCAACTGCACCACTTTTAAATCCCCGAATTCTCTGTCCGCCATCGGGACCGGAATAAGCCTTCGACCTCATTATGGCTTCACCCCCACACACACTTCCGCCAAACACTGCTGACCGGCTCCCAAGATTAAATTCCCCTCCGTGATCGACCACCCACATTTGTCCGTCGGTACCGTGGGCAGCGCTGATAGCCAGTTATGTATTCTTCCGCCTTGAACCTACACGACTTGGGGTGTTTCGCGGGGATGATCATGCTTATATGCAGAGAGCACTGCTTCGGCGTGGTCACGCAAGAAGAGCCCGCACATACACTAGAGGAATGCCATGTACCTTGAGGGGGCAAAGATGCACAAACAGCCTAATAGACCAGGTGATCTCCTGTGATGCTGCTTCCCCCGAGAGAGACAAAATGGTTCATGGCCCCGCCGGAGATCTAGAGTCTTCTCATTCCAACTTCTCTCCAGCTTGTTCAGCTTGGCCGTCTCCACCAGATACAGTTGACAACCACGACGACGACAGAAGACACAGCCAACAAGCGACCAACCGCGTCATGAATGACGCCGAACCTCTGCAATGCTCCAAGTTCTGAACCGCAGCTCACGAGAGCACGACCTGCCGAGAGACACGGTCACCCGGGACTCTCGCCGCCTGCATCTGCTGAAGCGCAAGCTCAGCTTCCACCCGCTCATCAACCACAATCGCGACAAGTCCAAGCTGCGGAGAGTGCTTTCTCAAAATGACTTTGCCGATTCCACCCAGCCGTTCACGCCGCCAGGCGGCATCAACGGCCGATACCCCGTTCTGAAGATGAACGGCAGCCTCTCGCTGGCTATCGGCGACTCCTTCGAGTCAAACCCTCTCCTCAACCATAACGATCTGGCCCCGTTCCAGTATGGGCCTATCCGCTCCCCGAAGCAGATCCGGCTGCTCCTCCTGCTTCCGGCCTCCGACCCCGATGATCCGCTGGAGACGTTGATCTTCCACGCTGAATTGCGCGAGGTGCCATTTCAAGTCCTCTCGTTCTACCGCGGAGACCGGCCGAAGACGCGCATGATGTACTGCAACGGCAAGAGTCTCCCGGTGACGGAGAACCTTTACTCGGCTCTCTTGGCAGTCCGGAACATGGGAGACCGGCGGGCGCTGTCTATCATCTGGGTCGATGCTGTGTGCATCAACCCTATCGAAGTGCAAGAGAAGGAAGACCACCTGCGTATTCTGCGGGACATATACAGTTCCAGTGTGGTGACGACGGTGTGGCTGGGCGGAACCCCGGAGCAGAGACGCCAGGTATTCCAGACCATCGACCTCCTGCAGCAGGCCTTCCAGTGTCCCCACTTCCGCGGCCGGCTGGAGCGGAACGAACTCGACCTGTCTTCACTTACACATTTATCCATTGGCGACAAGACGATGAAGATCTCGTACGAGCACCAGGCCGAACTGACCAAGTTCTTCTCACACCCCTGGTTTGGCCGGATGTGGACGTGGCAGGAGGTGGTGGTAGCAAAGAAAGTGTTCGTGCTGTTTGGCGGCCAAGTGCGGCCGTGGACGTACCTCGCAAACTCGGCCTGGTGCATGCACCAGCTGCGGTGGGACTCGAGTTTCAACGGCGGCGACTTCAACTTTACCAACAATGCCCGGCCCCTGAAGCACCGACACATTCTCTATCTCGACGGCTACCGAGATGGTGTTCAGCAGGACAAGTCGTATGGGCTTCTGGAACTGCTGACTTCCTCACGGCAGTTTTCGTCACTGCAGCCGTTGGACCGGGTATTTGCACTGTATGGACTACTCGGCGATGCCCGGGAGCACGAAGTGACCGAGAGCCTGTTGCGGTACCACCTGTCGCCCCTAAGCCTATTCTTGAATCTGACGATCCACCTGATACTCCAGCACAGCACGCTGGATGTCCTCAACCTGGCCTGCAACGACCCAACCACTGACTCAACGTGGCCGTCGTTTGTACCGGAGCTTAACGGGCCGTGCGTGTCCCGCCAGCTGGCCAACATGAAGGGCCGCTCGTCGTGGCAGTACCACGCGGCGGGCGACACCAAGCCGGTGATGCGGCTGATCAACGCGCGGAGTGCGCTGGACATGGAAATCCCGCGCTTTGACGACGACGTGCACATTGCGCTCGGCGGGCTGATTATCGACGAGGTGGCCTGTGTGGGGTCGACGATGCGCGACGGCGGGATCAAAGTGGCCGCGTTCCTGTCTGACTGGGTCAATACGGCGCTGATGACCGATGGGAAGAAGTTCTACACGGTCAGCGAGCTCAAGAAGGCCCAGCAGGTGCTGTTGGCCAAAGACGACGAGCCCGGCTCCGACAATGCAGAGCCGCACCCGGGAACCCGCCGGCCCAGCATTGGCGCCCTGGACTTCCCCACGCGCTCGCGCCGGCCCAGCGTCGCCACCGAGCCACGCACGGCCAACAACATGCGCACCAAGCCGGCGCCGGCGCTGCTGGAGGCGCTCAAGACGATCGACATTGAAGCACCGCCCGACTCACCGACGCTGCGACTCCCGGGCGTGCAGGAAGCCCTGAACACGACAACGGCGCTGCCGAACACGCGCTATGCCTCCGGCACGGGATCGCTGGTCGAGGCGTTCTGGCGCACGCTGATCCGCGACCGCGACGGCCAGGGCAGCCACCCGGCGAGCTCGACACAGTTCTCGCACTTCGAGCCGTGGTTCCGCGCCGCCAACGGCGGCGTCAGCTCGATGGTCGAGCAGACGCAGGCCGGCGGCAACCGCGCGGTGGCGGAGTTCAACGAGTGGGTGCACGAGGCGTCGTCGGGCAGCCGCATCGTCAAGACGCGGGCGGGCTATATCGGCACCGGGCCGCTGCATGTCGAGGAGGGCGACTTGGTGTGTATCCTGTACGGCGGGCAGACGCCGTTTGTGCTGCGGCGCGAGGCGTGGGGGAACTACCGGTTCATTGGCGACTGCTATGTGCACGGCATCATGGACGGCGAGGCGTTGTCGATGGAACTGGACGAGACGGAATTCGTGCTGGTGTAGGGACTTTGATGCTTTGTGTTGTTTCTGCGATTGCTTTTGTATGGCGGCATGTTCTGTTCTTCTCGTTTGTTCGAGCTCGTTTGCTTTGGCTGCTATTTCGGCCCCTTTCATTATACCTGCCCTGATTTTGCGGTCCCCCTTTTTCCCCGTGTGGTCTAATTTGCCAATCCCCCTCCCTTTTCATTCCCGTCCGTGTGTCTACAAAGTGCGTACCTAGAAGCCCAACTAGATACTAGATGAAGACTTGTGCTTGTGTGCAGCTTTCCATTTGTCTTACATGTTTGTTTCTCATCCGGGACCACCGTCCAGAACGGCGAGTAAGTGCCGAACACCCAATATCGCCCGGAGCACATTTTGTCGTCATATAAACACGGGGTTCTGGATATATTGGTGGATCAAAAAGTGTTCTCGAATACAGCCGGGTGCGTGTGTGTCTGGATATTGCCTCGACAAACAAAGTGGTGACGACGCCCCACGGGGCCGCCACAAAAGTCCGGGGAACGGGACGGTGCAGTATACGTGTCGTGAAGACGGAGAATTGGGGTCCTTGGCGAAGGGAGGGGGGGGGGTCTTAATATATCAGTGGGAGACGTCCCTTGGATATGAATGCCTTCACAGGTGTAAATGCCGGGAAGGGGATGTCTGCCGTGTGAGGGCTGGAGGTTTAAATACCCTGCGCTGGAGGCCAGTCTTCTCGGATGTTCTGACGGGTTCCTGGTCTCGCGTGGTACAGGTCGGGCTACACAGACCTTTTTACACTTCATTTGAATTTGACTTTGGCAGGGCCTTCCACAATGCGGTTCGATCTCATCCTGCTGCTCGCCGTCGGCGCAGCTTCGCAGGCGACTACATGCGACACATACGAGTGTTTCGAGGTGAGCACCCGCCGGCGGGACGTTCCACGGTCTCCGGCCCGGGGGCGGGGGGCGGACTCTGGGCAGCCGCGCTATCGCCGGGGTGTCGACCACCGCCCGGGCGGGGGGATGTGTGGCCGTCTCGTATAAGACGCAGTACCGAAGTGATGAGAACTGACATGGGAAGAAACAACACGAAAATCAACCAAATAGGTGATTAATGCCAACGCGTGTCTGGCGGCGTTCCTCAACTCGCGGAACGCGCAGTCGATTTTCCGGTGCTGGGGCGGAAACGAGACTCTGGTGGGTTGTCCCTCTTCTCCCTCCTCTATCTCACAGTGCCTCTTTTCTCCCTCTCGACCTCTTCGCACCCCCTCTCTCTATCTCAGGCGTGCCAAATACTGACACCGCGCCAACACCGCCACGTTCTGACAGGCCTGTCTGTGCGCCGCCTGCGACAGCGGCCTCGAGGCCTTCGTGCGCGGCCAGCGCATGTGCACCGCGATGTCTGCCGCCCCTGTGGCTACGTCCACGCCCACGCCCGTGCCCCTCCCCGTGCCTGTGCCCGTTCCCGTGCCGCTGCCCGGCGCCCCGCCCGTGCCCGTGCCCGCGCCCGTCCCTGTGCCGCCTCCGGCTACAGGACCCCCCGGAGCTATGCCGATGCCGATGCCGCCACGGCGGCGGCGGTGGGTTGGTTGAGGCTCTTGTCTTCCCAGATCTTCGGATTTGACGAGGGGGAAGAGGGGAGGTCGTGCCGGCTAGTGTCAGGGTTAGCAAGATACTTTCTGTTTCTCTTGTCTGTTGCGAGGGCCGCGCTTTGACTTACCCGGCGGGGATTCGGGAGATGCAGCGCCAGAGTAGTGGGTGGGCCTTTTGCACTATTGGCGCAGTTTACGAGTACCTGGAATGCATATTGGTTCTATTGTGCTGTTCGCGCGCATTTGGGTGTTCGATTGGGTTTGTGTTCCGCCGATCGGGAATGTGGCGGCGGGCTTTATACGTGAAGAGGCGGGCCGGGATGCTTCACCACTCTATGCTGTCCAGGCCGCCCAGGAAGTCCGGAACATCCCAACAGCGCCGATCAGCCACGATGTATGCCTGCATATACATAACATGTCCAGTACTGAGCTATATAGTCCACACACATCTGTTTCTGTTTCTGTTCCTGTTTGTTCCTGTGTCTGTATCGGGCCCACTCGATAACCACCGGCGCGAACCACTAACACCAGACCACAGAATAGTGCGCCCTCCAACCACACAGATAGAAACACCCAGCAACTCAAAGAAAGAGCACACTTGGACAAAAGAGCAGCTAAGAAGCACCCAGAGAGGGCGAAACCAGATTTTCCGGGACTAGAGATACTGGGGTTGCCTCGCGGCTCAATGGGGGGATCTCCGCCTATTCTTGCCCGGCAGATACCAAACACACCGTACAGAAAAAAAAAAAGGAAAAGGGAAAAAGAGAGGATCCGCGGACTCTGCAGGCCCCTGGTTCGTGCAGCCAGACCTAGTATCGGCGCATAGACGTGTAAATAGCTGCGTGCGCACGCGGGGAGGGTGTTTCTTTTTGCTCGTTCATGCTTGTAAGTTGGACGAGAAGAGAGGAGCATTCCCGAGGGCAGCCGCCGAAAGATGGATTCGTAGGCATTCCACGCGAGGTGTGAAAGCCGGGGACGTTGAAAAAGCACCGTGTGTCTCCTTTCTCTCTCTCTCTCTCTGCAGACAGAAGCATCCCCACCACTGCATAACCCTTTACCCAAACCCTAGCAACCCTACAAATCCTCCATCATCACAATGTCCGGCTACGTCTACGACGCCGAGTACAACACGGCCGTGGGCCACATAATCCCACAGGACCGCGCCGACTTCCCGAACGTGTGGGAGCTGCGCGAGTTCACGCAGAACATCGTGGCCGCCATCTTTCCGCATGGCGCCGCCACCGCCCGAGCCCGTCTAGCGCACGCAGCCGGCATGTCCGTGTCCGCGGTCGACTACCGCCTGGCGCCCGAACACCGCGCGCCGACGGCGCTCGACGACACCGAGTTGCATGTGTGGCCGCGGCTGCCGCACAGACACGATTATTCTGGGCAGGTGTCGCGGACGGTGCGGGCGGGCATGAGCCGGGTGAATGCACTGAAGCGGATGTAAAGAGAGGGTCTGGCCAAAAGCTGTTGTTTGACGTCGTATGGAGTCTCTGATGTAAAGTACAAGGACAAAAAAAAAGAGATGGCCAAAAGAAAACCGCGAGCTCCAGTTCCTCTCCTATCTGAACGGAACATCCCGGCGCAGCTCCCACGACGACGCATCGCTGCGCACACGGGTATACCCCAGCACGCCCTCGGCCAGGGCGAGGATGGCGGTCGGCGTGATGTAGTGGCCGCCGCCGTACAGTTTCTTTGCGTGCACAATCAGCCGGTCGTACGTCTGGCTCAGGCCCAGGCCGCACTCGTACAGCTCGGGGTCGAGTGAGGGGGGCTACGGACAGTGTGTGAGTGTGTCAGTATACACCAATAGAGAGAACAGACCGCGTGCAAAGAACAAAACACCCAAGAACAAAAATAAGAACAAGACGGCAAACTCACCAGCCGGGAGTCTTGGTGGTTGACGTGCGACCACTTCTTGATGTACTCTGACAAGAACACCAGCGTCGGCGAGTGGCTGCACTGCACCTCGACCTGGTTCATGCCGCTGCCGTACACCAGCATCACGTACGGCGGGCGCAGCAACAAGTCGTCCGGCCGCGGCAGCGCCGCCACCGTCGGCATCAGCTCCGCCGCCGGCGGGCTGACCACGGCAGCTGTGCCCGTCGTCGGATCCATCGTGACGTCGGCCCAGTCGTCGGCAGACGCGGAGGCGGATGCGGGGGCGGGCCGGTGGGCGAGGGGCGCGGGGGCGGCGAAGGCGGTGAGTAGCTGGCCTTTGAAGAGGGAGAAGTACTGCGAGGCGACGAGCACCTGGGTTTTCGGGAGCGAGAGGATGAAGCCGGCGCGGGGGGAAGACCACGATGTTGCGCACTTGTCGGAGACCTGCAGAGAATACCAAAAACAAAAACAAAGGGGGTAAGTTGGTCAGTTCGCGGGGTCGCTGGCTACGGAGGCGGGAATAGCAGCCGTACCTCAATATATACCCGCAACCGGCCCATAGCCTCGCCGATCTTCTCAGCCAGGCTCTCCGCCCACGGCGCGAGACTCTCGTCCCCCACAATCTCCACCAGCGCCCGGGCCCACACCTCCACAGTGGCGGCGACTGCGGCGACGAGCTCGGCCTTGTCGGCATACAGCCCGCCGAGCTCGGCCACCAGCAGCGGCCACTCCGGGTCGGTCGACACGGCCGTGCCGACCTCGCTGGTCACGGCGGCGAGGGCTTTCTGCAGGCCGCCGGCCGGGTTGTCCCAGTGGTCGCGGATGCCGATCTTGGCTTTGAGCGGGCTGCGTGTGTGTTAGCTGGGAGGAGGAGGATACGAGCGGTGGGGTTGTGTGGAGGGGTGGGTGGACTTACAGTGAGGCCATGGTTAGGGTTTTCGCGAGCCGTGTGTCTGCCTGTGCGGTACGACGAGTCTGTTGGGGGCTTTGGGTTGGAACTTTTGAAGAGACAGATGGGCAGGAAGATTCCAGCGTCAACGACCCCACCGAAGATTGCGTCTGCCTCCGAGTCTTAAATGATCCAGGGGTCCCGTCGGGAGGTGAACCACAACCCTTCACGGTCATGCCAACGGTTCAGCCTCACCTCAGCCTGGCACACCGCCTTAGGTTCTCGCTTCTTTGTGTTCTTTGTGCTTGTCTCTGGGCTCATCTCTGCCCAGAAAGCCAGCATCTTCTCTCCCGTCGTCATGGGTGGCGCGCAGATGATCGGCACAGGCTCTAAAGTAGTGCTCTCGCTAGGCCACAATGCAGCCCACCGAATTCCCCAGGTTGTGTGGAAAAACGCAAAAGGTTCAGGGGGCTGATGTGAAAATCTCCTGTTAGTGTGTAGCGCTAGACACAGCCCCCCTTTCTGCGAGGTTAATCCAGTTTGTTTCTGTTTTTTTGGTTTTTTTTGGGGGGGTTTTTTTGCTTTCTGTCGTCATTTTTGTTAGCTCCAGGGATCGTCAAACAGCCTTGGGAGGCGGGACATTCTCTTGGGAGCAAAAGCCAAGGTGTGGTCCTCTCCACCACCGGTTCTGTGGAATAGTCGCAGCCCCCAACAATCTGATAGCTTTTCGTCGTTCCTGGGGCCAGATGTCTCTGCACCTGTTCACACAGACGCATCTTCACAAACACAGACACAAGTGGTTGTGGGGGAGACCCCTCTTCCTCTCTCCGCCTCTCAAATATGCCCAGCTCCACACCGTTGCCTTGCGGACTGCCTTCCCGGTAAGCCTGCGCGTGTCCTCGGTTCGTTCCCTTCCCCTCCTCGTATTTCGATGGAGCCCCATGTTCCGTGGAAACGATCGGCGTCCTCCAGGTCTCCACATCGGACAACCGCCAGTATAGGCAGTACAGCCATGGCGTCCCTTCGGGCGGAGTGTTCTGCCGGGATGGTTTCTTGGCCGGGCCGCTTGTTAGTCAACGAATCATCCCAAGCACGCCACACTGGCTGTCCCGCAAACTTGCCTTAGCTGATGCCCCGTTGCCCCGTTCAGGGGGACACCCACCTAGCACGTTCTGGTGCGTGAATGCGGGTGATGTGGCGGTGGTGAAGATGGGAGCAACGGAAGAATGCATGGAGTGTCGTTGAAATTGAAGTGCTCGATTACGTACGTGCATTATGCTTGTATCCGGTCTTGCCTTGCACGCAGCCTGGGCGTGCCTCGGTTGGTGCATTTCACAGGTGGGCGAATTAGGCAGGATCGAAGCTTATACGGGATAGAGGCATACCCTAAGAGCACCTGCCCGATCCAGTCCTAACCACGGTACTTGCATAAGGTATATAATGGAGATATATATATATATACGTACCTCTCTCCCCGACTTGTGTTTCGGGATCTATCTCTCGTCTATCTATTCTTCATCTCATCATCACAACCACCAAGCCACACTTTCGCCGACTTACTACCTTCCAACGCCGTCTTCTCAGCCCGATCATCTGGCCATCACCTAACCCAGCCACACCCAACACCAACAGCCAACATGGTCCGCCTGCCCCCCGCCGAGAAGCTCCCGCTCATTGTCCGGAAGAACCGTAAGTCTTGCGCGGCGCCCCGCATGCATGGTGGCCAGTAGCATCAGGTCCAGTTCCCACTAACACCCGCCCAGTCCGTGACGAGTGGGAGTCTGTCAAGCCCGGCTTCGAGGAGAAGCTGACCGCGCTCTTCGGCGAGCCGTGGACCGTCGACATCGACCCGGCCGCCATCTACCCCTACGCCGACGCCGGCAGCTGGGCCCAGACCAGCTTGGGCAGCTGCCTCGCCACGTGAGTCTCTCTCTCTCTCTCTCTCTCCCGTGTCATCCTGCCGCGCCCGCTAACACACATGCCCTTTTCCCAGATACGTCGGCGACGCCGTCTCCAACCTCTCCAGCTACATCTCGTCCAACGGCCCCGAGTCCGGCCGCGAGATCTCGGCCGCCTGCCATGCCCACTCGCTCACCCTCGACGTCGACGACTCCGGCAAGGCCTCGTACTGCGGCGTCGACGTGGCGCCCGGCGGCGCCCTGCGCCTGCTCTTCGGGCCCAGCCACCTCGGCACCAACGTCAGCGACTGCTGCCAGCCCGACAAGCTGACGGCCGCGCTCAACGCCGCGCCGGCCCCGGCCTCCGAGACGTCCGGGCTGGGCTTCACTGCGCGCGCCAGCCTGCGCAAGCACTTCGGCCCGGACGCGCAGGAGGCGCTGCGCGCGCGCATCGCGGCGATCCTGCAGCGCGCGGACGTGGCGCTGGACATCAACGCCGCGGAGGTGTACGCGGCGCTCAAGGCCGCCGCCGCCGCCGGCACGCTGACGCACAGCGGCTGGGAGGCGCAGTTCGGGCCGTTCGTGCGGGCGTACTTCGAGGGCTGCGAGTACCAGCTCAAGGCGCAGAGCTTCGACTCGGACGAGATGCTCAGGGAGGGCTTCAACGAGGCCGTCACGACCGGCAAGATCGTGCTGCGCGTGCAGGAGACCCTCGTCAAGGGCACCTACGGCGAGTTCCTGATCGACAACGGCGTGCTGTACATCCAGTTCCCGGCGAAGTGTTGGGGCAGCAACATCGACTACATTGGCGAGAATCTTGCTGATCAGCTGTAGGCTGTTGGGGGTTACGGTTGGGAACAAGGCCGGCCATGAGGCTGTTCATGGCCTGTCTGGAAGGTATCATATACTTGCACACAATACTACAGTAAACACAATACAAGACGACTGATGTCGTCGCTCTGGATAATGATCTCTAAAACATGCTGTGAAGCTATGACACGCGACGCCAGTAAACATCCTCACGACGACACCGTATGTGCACCACGTCCCGCCCGCGGTCGAAACGTCCCCCCTCCGCGTCCTCCGCGTGCTCCAAACCCCCCACGCGCACCACCACCCCGCGCCGCCGCCGCCGCCGCCGCTTTCGCCCCCGGCCTCGCCGCAAACCGTCCCTTCTCAGCCCGCTCGCCCTCGCCAGCACCAGCCCCCGCCCCCGCCACACCGTCCTGGAACCCGTTCTTGGCCTCCCACACCCACTCGGCCCGCTGGCGCTTCCACCGATCACCCCGCCACGCGCGCCACACCGCGCGCCCCATCCACGCCTCGCGCAGCACGCTCTCCACGGCCCCCAGCCGCGCCATCACGCTCTCCTTCGCGTGGATCGCCAGCGCAATCGTCTCCGGCCGCGTCGTCGGCATCGCGGCCATCGCCACCAGGACCACGTGGCCCGTGGCGTCCGCCGCCAGGGTCTCCGTGTGCGCAGAGAGCGCGGCGACGAGGGTGCGGTGGAACGGCGGCGGCGCGGCGGTGGCGAGCGCGGTGGTGATGATCGCCGCGGTGTGCGGCGACGTCGTGCACACGCGCAGCAGCTCGTCCGAGGTCAGCGCGGCGAGAGACATCTGGATGCTCTGCGCCGGCCGGCCGCCGGCCTCCAGCATGGCGACCACCAGCTGCGCGGCGTGCGACACGGCGGCCGGCGACCGCACCGTCTGGCCGGCGCTGACCTGCGCGGCCACGTGGTCGGCCTTGTCGCCGCGCAGCTCCAGCAGCGTCGGCACGATGTTCTGCGGCCGCCCGCCGCACGCGTCGGTGATCGCGGCGCGCAGCGGCTCGAGCTTCAGCGAGATATTGCGGGCGGTGGCGCGCTCAAACAGCGTCTTCAGCACGTTGAACCGGCCGCGCTCGACCAGCACGGGGACCACCGGCACGGTGTTCTCGATGCAGGCGGCCACGTCGTCGGGGCTCATGCGGGCCAGGGCGCGGATCAGCGGGTAGACGGCGGTCTCGTTGCGCAGGTACGACGCGAAGCGCGGCAGGATGAAGTGGGTGTTGAGCGGGCGGAACACCTTTGCGGGCGCGTGCATGATGATCTTCTCGACCAGCCGCGAGCCGACCGAGTCGTACACCATCGAGTTGACGAACTCGGTGGCTTCGGACGCCGGCTCGGCGAGCGACGCCGGCGCGTCCGGCAGGAAGCGGAAGAGCAGGCCGGTGGCCTTCTCGCTGCCGCGGGAGCCGGATGTCAGCTCCAGCTCGAGCATCAGCTGCAGCAGCGGGTTGGCGGTGGGGTGGCGAGCCAGCACGCGGATGCCGGTGGAGTCGAGGTTTTGCGTCGCGTCGGTGATGATCTTGTCAACGGCGGATGCAAACGACGACGGGACGGCCCGCAATCGGAGGCCCGGGTTGTCGTCGCGGTCCTGCACGGCCATGCCCGGCACGGAGATGTGCTCCTTCTTCTTGCTCTTCAGCAGCCCCTTGGTGGCCGCATCCTCCAGCGGCCGGCCCGACAGAACAATCAGCAGCACTCTCAGCACGTGCGAGCCGTAGCGGTCGGTGACCAGGTAGCTCAGGTGCTCTTCCAGCTCGTCCAGAGTCATCAAGAACATGCCCTCCATGGTCGCCGGGGGCGTGTTGGCATCGTTGCCGGCCGTCTCGTCCTCGTCCTCGCCGTCGGCAATGCCCGGCTTGGTCACCTGGCCGCCGAGTTCCTGGGTGACGGCCTGGGCCGACTGCAGGAACAGCGTCTCGCAGCAGTGGCTCGCAAAGCGGTGCTGCACCAGCGAGAAGAAGTGCGAGGCGAACTGGTTGAACAGGTGCTTCTTCTGCGCGGTGGTCGACAGCAGGATCAGCCGCTCCATCAGCCGCGAGCACGACTGCGAGCTGGCCAGCTTGAGCTCCTTGCCGACGGCCTCTTTGTACACGTTCTGCAGGAAGATGGCGCGGTCGTCGGGCGACGGGAACTGGTTGAGTTCGAGCAGCTCGTCAGCGCTGCGGAAGTACTCCTGCTCCTGGTCGGTCAGCATGCCGAAGAACTCGATCTCGCCGGACCGGGCCGCCGCCGGCTCGCCGAGGTCCGCCGGGAGCCCGGTGTCGCTGCCGGGAATGTCCATCGGGATCACATCGGCGGGCCCGCGCTCGGTCCGCGAGCGTTTGGAAGTCGGCTCGTCGGCGGCGTCGGCTTCATGTTTGCGTTTATCGTGTCCGCCGTGGCGTTTTGTGCGTGGCTTCGGCATGTTTGCTGAGGGAAGGGAAGCTCGAGGATAAATAGGAGAGGGAGACGTGTGGGAGCAACTTATGGGAGAATTCAGCAGAACGTGAAGAAGATGTAGATGGAATAGAGAGAGTGTTGTGGAAAGAAAGAAAAGGAAGCGTGTGAAAATACAGTGGAAAGAAATGCAATTGGAGGTGCAAGCAAAACAAAAAAAAAAAAAAAAGATTCCTTATCGTGATCTTATCATCTAATCGATTGGTACAGTAGTCAGCACAGTATCCAGACGGTACGGCGCTAACCCTAGCCAACCCTAATCTGGCTCACTTCAACCCTAAAGAGCTTCTGCCATCGCCACCAACCACGCGTTCACCTCAACATTGAAGCGTCCCCAAAAGAAATCTCATACGCTTCCATTCTTTATTCACCCGCTTCCAAATCACAAGTATCTCACAGCCAATTTTGCAAGGTGGGAAACCACAAAGTCCACTGCGCCAAATTGGGCCATACCGCACCGTGATTGGCCAGATTTGGCGCCGTGTGATTTTCGCAGTTGGCTGGTTTAGCGCCTCACGTCTCACGTTATTATTTTATTTTATATATATTTTATTTTTCCTCCATACATCTCATCTCTCAACCTGTTTTCAACTTCACACCCCCAAACGCAATAAAAGAAACAACCGCTGCATCCCCGTATCGCCTACCCCGGCTCCTCCGAACTCCCCTCCCGGCCCTCCGAACACCGGCCCTCCGCTCCTCTCCGACCTTCCTCCCGCGCCCCCGCTGCCGCCGTCCTATGCAACGCGCCGCCCGGACAGCCACGCCGCCGAACATCAACCCGCGCGCCCTCCTCCACGTGCAGCAGCCGCCGCTGCCGCCGAGCCTCGCCGCGCCGTACCCGCCGACCGGCCCCGGCCCGCGCCCGCGCGCCCGCGCGCCTCCCCCCGCGCCATCGTCGTCGTCCTCGTCCCCCGCCCCCGGCTCCGTCAGCACCGCCGCCGCCGCCGCCGCCGCCGCCGCGATGGCCTCCAGCCACGCGGCCGCGCTGTCGCTGCTGCTCAAGCACGCCAACGAAGACCTCAGCGCATACATGTACGACCAGGAGTACGTGTCGCAGCTGCTGCGCGACGAGCGCACGCTCACCCCGCAGGAGGCGCGCACGCTGCGCCTGCGCTCGCTCGACCTCAGCCACCACATCCGCCTGTGCCAGCACCGCATCGACCTGATCAACTACGAGGTGCAGACCGGCGCCGGCATTGCCGCCCTGCAGGCGCGCTTCAGCGCGTTTCCCGCGGGTGGGCCGCCGCATAATGTGCTGGGGCTCGCCGCGCCGACGCCGGCGGTGCATGCGGCGGCGTTGCAGCAACAACAACAACAACAACAACAGCAGCAGCAGCAGCAGCAGCAGCAGCAGCAGCAGCAGCAGGCGCAGCACGGGATGCACGCGCATAACAACTCCCACATGGGCCCCCCGGCCGCGCAAACACCCAACCCCCCGCCGTCGAAGCGCCGGCGCAAGGCCTCTGTGGCACCCCCGCAGTGGAGCCCGGACGACTTCCCCGCGACGGGCGGGGGCGGGGCCGACGGGCTCGGGCTGGCGAGCGAGGACGACGCCGAGGACGGCGGCGCGGATACCTCCGGCACGGCGGTGCAGCGGCTGGGCTTCTGGAAGTGCCGGCTGTGCACGGCGCCCAAGTATCTGACGGCGGGTGTGGGCCGGCAGCCCGGCGCGCCGTGCAAATGGCCGTTGAAAGACGTGGCGAAGATGATTGCGCATTTCACGGAGATGCACGGAGAGCACTCGCCGTCGGAGCGGTGTTCGGAGCTGGGTGCGGCGCTGGATCGGAACCGTAAGTTGTTCCCACCCCCTGATGCTCTGTACAGAGCTTACCATCTGTTACTTGTGCTCTAATGAGCGTAACGCTAACTCGATGTCTCTTTAGGTGGCCCCTTTGAGTACTGGCTCCGCCGCTCGCACTCTCTCAACCGCGCCGACGCCTCGCTCATCGAAGACTGCATCATGAACCTGCGCACCGGCCGGTTACCCCCGATTCTCCGGCGGTTAAGCCGGGCCGCGGCCTCGTTCCCGGAGTCGTACGACTGATGTTTCTTCTTTAACGGCATCTGCGTGATCCTTTCGACTTTTCCTTTCCTTCTTGAACTCTGCACGCCTCGATAGACTTTGATATATTTTTCTCCCGATAGATCCTACATAATGATCTCCGATTACACTGGCTGGGAACTGGAGTGCGGTGGAGTTTTCTGTTGGCGGTCTTTCTTTTGTTTCTCTCTATCTCTTCCTTGTTTGTGTGCTGTTCTTCTCCCCTCTGGTATGTTACTGGGCGTTTGCGTGTTGTTCTCTTTTCTGTTCGTTTGCGTTCTTTGGGTTTGGCGGCGGCGTGTTTGGGGGACATGGAGAGATACAATACGGTTATAGACAGCATCGTTTGATGAAGATAGCACAGACATTGGCATTCACGGTACGTATATCTTGTGCTGCACCATAGCATAGCTGGCAGACAGAGTTGAGTGTGTGTGTACGTACGAGTCGGAGACATAGGAGAGATCGAAGAGAGGGTAATTAACGACACAATGAGAAGAGGCCGTGAGTGGAGATTAGATAAATGCAAAAACAATGCAACGGTGTGCAGTAAATCCCGTCCGTCTAATGCAAAGCCGAAACCTCCCAAGACGAAAGCAGAAACAGAAACAAGATCCGGAAACGATGCGCCGCTCAAGCAAAAGAAACAGTGCGACTCCAGCGGCGGCTTCAAACCTTCACCAGATTGAAGCCGGCCTGCATATACCGCGCCACCAACAGGACACACGCCGAGGTGGCCATGGTCAGGCCGCAGAACAGCTGCAGGCCGAGGTAGTTGCCGCCCTGGGCCGCCACAATGGCTCCGGCAACCGGCCCGCCGGCCAGCGCGCCGAACGACTGGATGGCAAAGGCCGAGCCGGTGCGGATGCCGATCTGGCGGATGTCGGAGATCTGGGCGATGATGGTCGGCGCCAGGCCGATGTAGCCGCCGCTGGTGAAGCCGAACACGATCATAAAGCCGATGGCATCGGCGCTGGTCTTGCCCGGGATCCACAGCGCCAGCGTGAATAGCGCGCTCAGCATCACAATGACGATGGTGACGTTGTAGCGGCCGACGCGGTCGGCGAGGATGCCCGGCAGGATGCGGCCGAAGATGCTCACCCCGTTCATGATCGGCAGCAGGTACTGGGCCAGCTCGGGCGACACGCCGCGCTTCTGCGCCTCCAGCACGACGTAGATGAACGGCAGGAACATGCCGAAGAAGAAGAAGAACATGCCGATGACGGTGACGACCATCAGCGGGTCGCGCATGGCGTGGACGTAGGCCGACGGCACGAACCGCACGCGGCGCGGCGCCAGCCGCGACGTGACGGTCAGACACGACACCGTCAGCAGGCCCAGGAACATGAAGGCCAGGATGCGCATGGTCCAGCCGAAGCCGACGCTGCGGATCAGCCGGGTGATCATGATCGGCATGACCACGCCGCCGGCCGACGAGCCCGACACCACGATGCCGAAGGCCATGGCGCGGCGGCGGAAGAACCACGTCACCAGCGACGACGTGGCCGCGGTGAACACGGCCGACGACCCCAGCGACGAGAGCACGCCCTGGGCCAGCAGGATCTGGTAGTACTTGGTCGACAGCGACGTCATCATCAGGCCGAGCACGTACACCACGGTGCCGCCGTACAGCAGCCAGCGCGGGCCGAAGTTGTCGAACACCGGCCCGAACACCGCCGGCCCGGCCGTCATCACCCACACCTCCAGCGACACGATCCAGCTGACCTCGGACGCCGAGTAGGCGTGCAGCGGCCCGCCCAGGTAGTACTCCTGGAACGTGCCGATGCAGTTGATGATGCCGAACGTGCAGAACAGCGCGCACCAGCCGCCCAGCACCGTCAGCCACGCCTGGCGCCCGCCCTCGGGGAAGTCTTCCGGGCGGAACCCCGGCGGCGGCCCCGGGCGGGCGGCGGCGGCGGCGGCGTCGGTGGTCTCGACGATGCCGGCTTCGAGGGCCTTCGCGTTCGCGGTGCCGTTGGGCGAGCCGCCGTCGCCCACCGAGGTCGAGTCGGGGCTGTCCTTGAGTGTGGCGTCGTCGTCCCTGTCGTCGCCGTCAGACTTGTCGCGCTGGTACGGCTCCGCTTGCATTTTCTCGCTGCGGGCGCGGGCGTCCACCGACGCCAGCGAGGCGGGTGGCGACGGCATGGTTGATCCGGAAGGTTTGTTGTCGTTCAGGCAGTGAGGAGGAATACAATGTGTGCTGGAGGTTGTCAAGGACAGAAAACGGGGTCGCGGCAAAGGTTGCACCTTAACGGCTGTAAGCTATGTGTAAGTGCTAGGGAAATGGAGTCGAGTGTGGTGGCCCCCTGTCAGACCGGGAATGTGGAGAGAGGAGGTAATATCGGCTCCTTTTCAAAGATGCAAGACGCAGTTGTTGCGAGGGCTAGCAAGGCTCTTATAGGAGAAAGGAGGTGAGTGAGAGAGAGAGCACAACGAGCACAGGTCAGGGTAACGAAGTCGTCTACAGATCTTCACCCCGGCGGTCGACGTCGATTTATAAGCTGAGCCTCAAGTCGGGCCCGGGCATATCGGCGTATAAATGAAATTGCCGCTGCAGTTAGACGACGCCTCGCGGCACTCGGACAAGGAGACGCAAAAGGCCGCGATGATAACTCCGGCCACGCCAGAACGACAACAGAACTGCGAATTTGCCGTGGATTGCTGCACTGCTAACTCGGAGAAAAGAGACGCCCAAAACGCGTGTCGAACTCCGATCCTAGTCCCAGAAACACTGGGTCTGCTTCAGCAAAGAGGAAAAGTGCTGCTGCCGTTTCGCGTCATCTTATCTTGCGGTGCCTCGCTCTCGGTTGGGTGGTATGTTCACAGCGTGCCCTTCTGATGGCAATAACCCGGGACAGAACCCCTGCGAACAGAAAAGCAGACCCAGCATCTCATCAGCAGGGCCACCACCGGCGCCGGCTACTCCTCCCTCCGTCCATGGTAGGCCCTGGGTGTGGCATCCTTTTGGTGTGTGTGTGTGTGGTGGTGGTGGTGTTGTGTGTTGTGTGGTATTGTGGACGTGCACACATCGCTTGGTAATTGTTGTTACTTTTGACTGCCTGTTCTTAGGCTCGGCCTGATCTCGCGCTTTGGACAGTGCCGCGAAAGCCGACCTGACCTGCCCTTGCGCGCGCAAGCATGTGGAGATGGGCCAGGCAAATGAAAACCGCTGCTCCGCACAGGGACTTAAGCTTAGCACGACCCGGGGGGTAGGGCTGCCGCGTGTACCGCCGCCCAAGCTGGGAAGTTGGAGGTTAGTGTCTGTCAGCATGATCAGGGTCTCTCGCCACGCTGATTCTCACGCACTCCTCTCGCTTGCTTTTAGCAGTCCCTCATCTCCTGCTGTAGCGTCCTTTTCTGCGATGAGCGTAGGGTGGTGTGGAGCATGAATGATTTTCCACCGAGTCATCTCCCTCCCATCAACTCAAGGTAAAAAATTCCCCCGCCGGCGCAACAAGCTTACCCGCACGCAATAAGCCCTAGTCGGAACACACCTCTCCCGCGAAACCAGAAGCTTCTGCCTAACTTCACTCGTAGTCTTATATCCGTCGGCTCCGACAACTAAGGCTCGGAAAACTTCGCACTGGAGATTGGAAATTCCTGGTGCGGCCCTAGAAGACACGCTCCCCCGAGCCTCGCGCCCCCCTTCAGCTTCGGCCAACCGTCCGCCCGGTATCAGTCATGCCCGCCGTTCGGGCATCACAGCCCCGGCATCGCACACCAGCCTAGCCCGTGAACGGCGACGCGTGTGCCTCGGAGTCGGCGCACTTTCCTTTCTCTCTCTCTCCGCGACAGCCATCAATGACACAGCGTAAGGATCTGATTATGGCTAATTCCCTGCTCTTCGTCGTTGCTTTCGTCATTCCCGCCCGTTGTTGTCGTCGTCGTCGTTGAAGTCCAAGTCACATGACCTAGCTCCTTCCTCTTCTGCTGCTGCTTTTGCTTCTCCCGCGTGTTCTAGTGCTTCTTGTTCCCGCGACTTACCGCGCACCTGCCGCTCTTGGCTTCCGTCGCGCCTTCCTATCTCGCAGAGCCGGGATTGTGGGTTTGCTCGTGAGATTGCCGTCAGCTAGGGTTCCTTAGGGTTCGCTTTTTTTTTGTTAGCTGGCTCCACTTTCGGTTACACCGCCTAGGGTTTCCCCGGAAGCGCTTAGGGTTCTCCACCACTGCGGTAAAGGCAGTCTAGGGTTAGGGTTGCCTGCCGGCTTTACACTTCTCACCCAGGCGGAGACGGGGGGCAACCTACCCCGGATTCTCGGTGTCCGGCTCGGGTATGCACGATATTACGGATGCTCGGTCATATTTGGGGTACGGTGACAGATGCAGACCAGTTAACGTCCTCGCACATCCCAAGCCCCCGTGGCTACAGCAATCTGGCAGCTTTGGCGGCGCGCTTTCAACTGCCGACGCGGGGTCCTCGGCTTAGTAGCAGGGGGTCTGCTGCCATTTCTCTTGACAAATTCTAGAGGGGAGCGCCCCTGGGATGTTGCTGCCAGTTTCCCGGGTTGGTGGCTTTTAGAGCAGCCTGGACCCAGTGGACTAATGGTTTATAGGCCTTCACTAGGCCTGGAGTCGGCATGCTTGGGTTCGTGTCGGCTGTCGACTGCATGTTGGATCTGCCGGGGAGGGGGGACAATCGTGGGGTACTGATGTTGCAAATCTGGGGTGTCCGCGTTGGTGGAGAAGCGGGTTCGGTAACTAGACGGTGTCCGGCGTTGCATTTCCTGAAGATATATACCTATTCTAGAGATCAGTTTACCATTTTGATGTACACGACAAACTAGACTCAAGAGTTAACTCCCTCGCTATCATTCTCCGTGATCGAGACCCTTAAATCCCTTCCAGCATAAGCACCTTGACACAAACATCACCATGGGCTCTCTCGATTCGGTCGACTTCACCACGCCGGCGTTCACGCCGCGGCTGCTGATCAACGGCGAGGTGAGTCCCGGCATGTTGAAGTTTCCCGCGGAACGGTCCGCCGACAACTAACACTTGAAACAGCTCCGGTCGGCATCGGACGGCAAGACCTTCCCGATCTTCAGCCCCGCCACCCGCAAGAAGGTCGCAGACGGTAAGTCCCCGGCGTTGATCCAGGCCCAACTGTCTGGCGTGGGGGGGGTAGCAGTAGCCGATGCACCCAAGCCAACCCGAGACTGACACCACTGGCCGCGACCAGTCCCCGAGGCCACCGAAGCCGACACCAACGCCGCCGTGGCTGCCGCCAAAGCCGCCTTCCCCGCATGGTCGGCCCTCGCCCCCTCCGACCGCGCAGTCCCGATGCAGAAGCTCGCGGCCCTCATCCGGCAGAACCACGCGCAACTCGCCCACCTGGAGGCGCAGTCGATGGGCCGGCCGGTCGACACGTACTTCGACGACGCGGTGGCGGCCGACCACTTCGCGCACTACGCCGAGGCGTGGCCGCACATCCAGGGCCAGGCCAGCACGCACACGCCGGGCTACGTGACGCTGACGCTGCGCGAGCCCGTCGGCGTGGTCGCCGCCATCATCCCGTGGAACGTGCCGCTGATCTTCTTCGGCAGCAAGTGCGCGCCGGCGCTGATCGCGGGAAACACCGTCGTGCTGAAGAGCAGCGAGAAGGCCCCGCTGACGTCGGCCCGCCTCGCCGAGCTGATCGTCGAGGCCGGCTTCCCGCCCGGCGTGTTCAACGTGCTCTCCGGCCACGGCTTGCCGTCGGGCGCCGTGCTGTCGGCGCACATGGATGTGCGCGCGCTCAGCTTCACGGGCTCGGGCCGCACCGGCCGGCTGATCCAGGAGGCGGCGGCCAAGTCGAACCTCAAGCGCGTGATCCTCGAGCTGGGCGGCAAGTCGCCGGCGATTGTGTTCGCCGACGCCGACATGGCCAAGGCGGTCGACCAGACGGTGGCCAGCATCCAGTGGAACAGCGGCCAGGTGTGCATGGCCAACAGCCGCATCTACGTCGAGAAGGCCGCGGCGGCCGCGTTCACGGCCGCGTTTACCGCCAAGTTCGCCGCGGCCGCCCGCACCGGCGACCCCACGCAGCCCGGCGTGACGCACGGCCCGCAGGCCGACGAGGTGCAGTACAGGTCGGTGCTGAGCTTCATAGACGCCGGCAAGACCGGCGGCGGCGCGCTGGCGCTCGGCGGCACCGGCTCGCTCGAGCAGACCAACGGCTTCTTCATCGAGCCGACCGTGTTCACCGACTCGCCCGAGGACGCCAAGATCATGCGCGAGGAGATTTTCGGCCCCGTCGTCGGCATCAACACGTTCGAGACCGAGGCCGAGGCCATTGCCAAGGCCAACGACTCCGAGTTCGGCCTGTACGCCGCCGTGTACACGCGCGACATCGGCCGTGCGCTGCGGGTGGCCAAGGCGCTGGAGAGCGGCACGGTCGGCGTCAACTGCACCAGTCCGTCGACGTCGAAGGACCTGCCGTTCGGAGGATACAAGACGTCGGGCCAGGGGCGCGAGGGCTGGCTGCACAGCCTGGACAACTTCCTGGAGACCAAAAGTGTGATGATATCAACAGAATGAAGCTGGTGTTAGTGGTTAGGGTTGGTGTTAGGGTTGGTGCCGGCAAGTTGACGCTCGGTTGTTTTCTCTCGCTCACAAGTGCGCAATCAACAGAAACTCTATGTGAAACACATCACTATCAGACTGTGCATCCTTACCGAGATCGTATCCGTGCAGGCTTGACGACGTATGCACTGTGCACCGCTTATCAGGTGTCCAAGAGGATTCAACGTGGACGGGCGGCACAGCCCCACGGCGCAACCCGGAGGCTTTCACGCCATGAAAAAAAGAACACGGGGGAGAGAGAGAAAAGAAGGAAAAGACATCGAGGAGGGTGACATTATGTGGGCAATGACATTCTCGTGGTCCTTTGTCAGCCCTTCGCGTATCCGGTATACGAGGAGACTCCATCACGTGGGGATGTGATTTATGCGAATATAGCAAGCATGCAACCCCCGAGCGTGGGATGGAATCCTTCGCGCGAGGAGGATTCGCAAAGGAGCATTTGCCAGCGCTGGCAAGACTGTGGCACTCCCGCCGAGTGGCAGATTTGGGATGCCTCGTGTAGTTCCGCAGAGGTGCCGACCGCCTCGGTGCCGTATCGCGCCCCAGATCTGCCTCCCTCACGCAGTCTGGAGAGTTGCCTGGTCCCGGGTGTTGGGACGATAAGACTGTTCCTTCACATATGCAAGGCAATATGCAGCCTGCCTGTTCTCGCGGCCGAGTTTGACAACCCGCTGCGCCCCGAAATACCCGGGCAAAGGCGGTTCATGCGGCCCTGTCAGGAGTGGCGCGTTGGTTGGGTCCCTCCCCGCGGAATCACCTCGGAGGATATATTGGCTTTCGATCCCTCAGTATGTTGGACGCCGTGATAGCCGTCTCCCACATGTGACTATGCATGTTAATATATTAGTTTGAGATTGTCCGGCCAAACACACGCAGCGGGTCCCACTATCAGAAACCCGTAGAATGTTTGCCCTGCTTGGTTGTTTGGTTTCCCTCCCAGATGTCTTGGAGGATGTGACTGATTGCATGAACGTTGATAAGACGTACCTGGCTTCCACCTGCACAGAACGAGCTGTGGTCGATGCGCAAAAGCCCCCTGGTCGGCTATAAGTATCGGATCAGAGACCACACACGGGCGCCAGGGCGAGACGAGATGCGCACACGGTTGGCCTATTATCTCGTCTTGTGACACTCGCTTGTCCGACACTCGCTTGACTCTAAGTCAGCCCTCCTCTTTTCACACAAACCAAACTGTGGAGGTGACAACTTCTGCCAATGGAATCCAAACCCCTGCCACCACCGCCGGCCAACCTCCGAATACCAACGCGGCCCCGGCCGTTCGGCGGCGCGTCCCGGCTCGACCTCGACTGTGGCCGGCTATCCCCGTGCCCCAGCCGCGCGCACACATGGTCTCAAGAGACCAGCCCGGAGACGCCACCGAGCAGCGCATCCAGCACCGGAAGCACCACCTTCCACCTCTTATCACACGCGGCCCTTCCAGGAACCCCACGATGCCGTTTCGACGAGCCGCGTCCGGTCTTCCCTAAGAGAACAAGCAGTCTCCCTCAGGCCCCGCCGGCACCAGCCTCGCCGTCTTCCCACACACTGGCCGCACTACGGGCCAGCGACATCCGCCCTCCGGCGTCCCCAATATACAAGTTCCCGCAGCTCCTAGCACGTCCACCGCCGTCTCCCGTCAGTCCCGGAATATCCCCGACAGAAAGACCAACGACACTCCCGGCACAACTTCCCTCCTCGCCTCCATGCGCCCCCGAATTGCCGCCGCGGCTACGCACACACTTCCCAGACTCGCAGTACACCCAGTACACCCACCCAACACCCCCGCATACACCCCAAGACGTCCTTTTCGCAACAGCATACACCACGCCCACCAGATCCCCCACATCTCCCCGCAGACCGTCCCCGCAGTCCCGCGACTACCACCGCTACCTGCACCAACAAAGCCGCGCCGAGCCCCGCGCCGGCCGCCCATCCCTCGCGGCCGAGCTGGACTTCTCGGGGCCGTCGTCGCGGCAGGCGGCCGTGACACACCTGGAGTTCGCCCCGCGTACTCACACGCTGATCGCCAAACACGGCGCCAACTTGGCGAAAGTGCATGCGCTCCCGCGGACACAGTACTCGCCGACGGAGCCGGTGGTTGCGCCGTCGCCTCCACACCGCTCCGCCGGAGTCCCGCTGAAAGTGTCCCCGCGCATCCGTACACGCTCGCGCTCTCACGGCATCGGGGGCCCGGGCTGTGCCGTGCTGTGCGAGACGGCGTCGCTGGTGGCGTTGCATGGCGCGGGCGGAGCACTGGAAATCTGGGACTGGAGCGCCCCGAAACGGATGCAGGTCATGGGCCGGTGCGATGGTTGGGCCGCCACGGCGCGGGGCGGGTCGCCGAGCACGCCGCGGGAGTCCGAGTGTGTTGCCGTGTACCGCAGCCACACAGCCGCAGTCGAGCTGTACGGGCCGCGCCGCTCCGAAAAAGCAGTCGTCGAACCGTCCTTCACTCTTGACGCTGGGGAGGGCTCGGCAGCGTGGCTGCAGTTCCCGGTGTTGGCCTTCTCGGCAACCGGCCCGCTGCTCGTGGCTGCATCTTCCGGCGTGGGCGCACCAGCCGCCCAACCGACCGGACCACGTCTCGTTGCCTGGGACCTGGACGTAGCACGCACTGGCCACCCAACGCCGTTCCGCGCCGTGTGCCCGACCCACCCGGACCTCGTCTCCGCAGTGCCGACAACCCTCGCCGCCTACGGCAGCGTGACAGTCTCCCTCTGGACCCCGGTTCCCGCACTAACCCCGTCCACCAACACCGCAAAGCTCCGCCGCGAGCCGCCCGCCCCAGCCCCCCCACGCACCCGCTACGTGCTGACATGGGACCTGACCACCAACACCACCCGCGCATTCCCCATCCCCGCCGGCCCGGCCTGCGTGTCTCCCGACTGCCGGTTCGTCGCGTACTCCGACGCCGTGAGCGGCCGTGTTGTGGTCGTCGACGCCGTGTCAGCCCGCGAACTGTGGGTGTGGACCGATGAAGATGGGCTGTTTGGAGAGGATCTCAGCGGTGTTTCGGCCGTGGCACTGTCGGATGATGGCAAAATGATGTTTGTGGGAGGAGTGCTAGGGAACATCTGTGTGTTTGACCTTCGGTGAATGAAGGAAGCTGCATGTTGAAGGAACCAGTTGGCAGCAGATGTCCCCCGTCTGGAGACAAACGACATAAGGGTTTATAAGTAGGGTTATCCTAGGGTTATGAGCAGCTAGGGTTATCGGCTGCTAGGGTTGCTAGGGTTTACCCCTCTTCCAATCACCACCAGAGCTCTTCTTTTGTCTGCATAGTTTAAGCCCTAATGTTTTCTAGCTTGAATTTCTTTTTCCACCTTGCACACCAAACTTCCACCACCATCATAATCCACGATATCATGGATTGCTATATGTCTAATCAATCTGCATTTGTTTCCTTTCTATAATCCCGTGTGGCATATATAGGCTGTTGTTTCTCTTGTGATCTAATTCTCTTCTTAGATTCTGTTTATCTTTCTTCCTCTCTCACACTTTCTTCTTCTTGCTCATTCATCTTTCTCGCTCTCTGAAAACCCCCACCATAGCTACCCCCAGAAACTCAAACCCCGATACGAGAAAACGTTGGACTCCAAGATCTGGTGAAGAAAGGGGGGGAACTCGACTTTGTGCGTGCTTGCCATCTCCGTGCTTTAACCCGCCAGCCATGGCTCCCAAAAAGAAGAAGCCCGCAGCAAACCCGGCCCGTGGCTTCGCAACCACGTCGATCGCCTCCAAGCCCCGCATCGAGGCCGCTCCCGACACCCCGGCCTCCGAGTCGGGCGCCGCCACACCCTCCGATGCCGCCTCGGTCTCCAAAACCGGCACGCCCACTCCCGGTGGTCGGACTACCGGCGTCGCAACCCCCCGCAAGTCCGGCACGGCCACGCCGATCCCCGCCACCAAGCTAGCAGCTGCCGGTGCAGCTTCGGCAACCGCTGGCGGGGCTGCGGCGGCCATGTCGGCGTCGGGGTCGGTGATGACGCCGGAAGAGTTCGAGGCCCACCTTGACGAGTCAGAGCTCCAGCTTCTGGTGGAGAAGTACGCCGCCAAATGCCGCCGCGACGCCCAGCGCCACCAATCGCGGCTCGAGACCGACCGCCGCTTGCTCCGCCAGCAGGCCGACCCGATCAGCAGCCAGAAATGGCTGCCGCAGGACATCATGGACCACATCCTCGAGCTCATCCGCAACGAGAGCCACTTTGCCGGCCCGGCGGCGTCGTCGTCATCGGCGACGGGCTCGTCGGCCGCCACCGTGAAGCCGGGGTCCGCTGACGAGGAGTCGCTGATGATCCGGCTGTGGACTCTCCAACAAACGCTGTCGGCTCTGGGCTTTGCTGAAGAGAGAGTGGCGACGGCCGTCAAGCACGTGCTGGACTTGAATCCGGCGACCTCTCAGGTGCCCAAGGACGGCCTCTGGGGTCTTGAAGAGGCCTTGGAGTGGTTTGCGCGCGAGTGCCCGTTGAGCGAGTTGCCGTCATACGAAGAGAGATTCCGGCAATCACAGCCAAAAGGTAAGCAGCCCCCACACCCTTTTTCCCCCATCATGTTACTAACGTTCCCCCCCAGACGACAGCACCGCCGCAAGCCCGCAGATCTCCGACAGCGAAGACGGCCCAAGCCGCGCATCGGCGAAGAAACCCACTCCGAAACCCAAAAAGCCCGCTGTCCCGAAAGTGTCAGTCATCTTCGACGGCGACATCGACCCGGACGAGCTGACCCCGCAGTACGTAGCCACCAAGGCCCGCATATTCCAGCTTGAGCGGCCGTTCAAATTCACTCCCAGTCCCGGTCCCGGCGGTGGTGGCGGGCGCCGCCAACAACAACAACAACAACAACAACAGCAACAAGCACAGCAAGCGAGCAAACGCTTGAACGCGCCGCCGCCGCTTAGCGACGACGAAAAGGCCGAGCTGGCCCTCCTGAAGTCCAAGGTGCAGCACATCGAAACAGATGTGCTGTTTGATCGATACGAGGCCGAGACCAAGTGGCGCGTGGAAATGGCGCTGCTCGAGCAGGTGTTCCTGGATGAGCGGCGCATCGAGGCCGAGCGCGAAAAGGAGGCGCAGAAGGAGGCCGATGCCGAACGCGCGCGCGAGGCCGACGGGCTGAAGAAGAAGCAGGCCCAGTTGGCCAGAGAGGAAGACGCCAAGAAGCAGGCGGCTGCGACGACAGCAGCAAAGGCGGTCCCGGCACCCCCGGCCGCCGCCGACGATCTTTCCACCGAGGCCCAGCGCATTGCAGCGGAAATCCTCGCCGAGTCTGCGGCAATGGAGGACGCCACCGCCGCCAAGGACTCCGACTCCGACCACGGCGCATTCGACCTCATGGGCTCTCTCTTCCAGAGCCTGCCCACGACCGAGGTCGACGCCAACGGCAACACCATCACCGTTGCCGGAACCCCTTCCACCTCTGATGCCGCCGCCACGGCCGCCGCATCCAAGGTGGTCATCCGCGACTTTGGCGCCATCGTCGGAACCAGCCCCACGCGAGTGCTCGAGGAAAGCTGCCGCGCCCGCGACCCTGGCGCCAAAGTCAAGTACACCGTGGTGTCCGAAGCGCCGTTCACCGTGCGCCACAGCGTGACGGTCACCTGGACCAAGCCGCAGCCGCCGATCGAGACGATCACCGCCAGCGCCGACGTCCACGGCGGCGGCGTCACCGTGGCCGTGTCGCCGCGGCGCACCGCCACCACTGTCTCGATGGACGAGGTGGCCACCCCCGCCAAGGCGCAGTCGGAGGCCTTCGTGGCCACCGCCGCGCTGTTCTACATCTTCGCGGCGTCGCCCAAGGAGAGCCGCGTGTCGATGCGGCTGACCGGCGCCTGGCGCGACGTGTGGACCGCCTTCGCCGATGCGCGCAAGGCCCGCGCCGACGCCGGCGACCGTGAGGCGCTGCGGGCGCTGCGTGACTTGGTGCGCCAGCGCCACGCGCGCGAGCTGGAGGACGGCGTGATCCTGGCCGGCGCGTTCCGGGCGCGCGTGGCCGCTGCCAACAAGAAACGCGACGAGACCAGCCAGGACAGCGGTGTCCGGGCGGGCACTGGGCCGGCGGCGAGCCCGGGCTCGGGTGTGTCTGGAGCGGCCGGACGCGCCGATGTTGTTAACGAGGGGCTGAAGGCCCTGTGGGCGGACAAGACCTCGTCGCCCAAGTATCAACACATGCTGGTAGGCTTCTTGTCGCAGTGTATATATATATACATATATATATATACATATAGATATGTGTGTGGAAAACTTGGAGGCTAACTCACTCTGTCCCTAGAAATCCCGCTCGCAACTGCCGATCTGGGCGTTCCGAGACGAGTTGCTTGCGGCCGTCGAGGCCGAGCAGATAGTGATTGTCTGCGGAGAGACCGGCTGGTAAGCACCGCTTCCCCTGTATCTGCCTCTTCTAGTACTCCCCGTCCCTCCGCAAAGTGCCTTTCTAACTATCCACACCACCACCACCACCCCCTCCCCTCCCCCAGCGGCAAATCCACCCAAGTGCCGGCCTTCCTTCTGGAACACCAACTGTCCCGCGGCAAGCCGTGCAAAGTGTACTGCACGGAGCCGCGGCGGATCTCGGCGGTGTCGCTGGCCCGCCGCGTCAGCGAAGAGCTCGGTGAAGCCCGCACCGACCTCGGCACGCCGCGGTCGATGGTCGGCTACTCGATCCGCCTCGAGTCGACCACGTCGCGCGAGACGCGCCTGGTGTACGCGACCACCGGCATCGTTATGCGCATGCTCGAAGGCTCGGCCGGCGGCGACCTGGCCGAAGTCACACACCTGGTGCTGGACGAGGTGCACGAGCGCACCATCGACAGCGACTTTTTGCTGGTGGTGCTGCGGCGGCTGGTCAAGCGCCGCGCCGACCTGAAGATCGTGCTGATGTCGGCTACCGTCGACGCCGAGCACTTCTCCAAGTACCTTGGCGGCGCGCGCGTGCTCAACGTGCCCGGCCGCACGTTCCCCGTGCAGTGCAAGTTCCTGGAGGACGCCATCGAGCTGACCGGCTACACCACCGGCCAGGAAACCCGCGCGGCCGACGTCATGGACAACGGGCCGGCGCCCGACGACGACGACGCCGACGCCGAGCCGGCGGCCAGCGGCACCGCCAGCGGCAGCGAGGCGGCGCGCGGGCTCGCGGCCTACTCGGCGCAGACGCGCGAGACGCTCGCGCAGTTCGACGAGTACCAGATCAACTTCGACCTGATCGTGCAGCTGATCCAGAGCATCGCGGCCAGTCCGGAGTACAGCGCGTACAGCGCGGCCATCCTGGTGTTCCTGCCGGGCATGGCCGACATCCGCACGCTCAACAACATGCTGCTGGGCCACCCGGACATTGCGCGCGCGTGGCTGGTGTACGCGCTGCACAGCAGCATCGCCACCGAGGACCAGGAGGCGGCGTTCCTGGTGCCGCCGGCCGGCATGCGCAAGATCGTGCTGGCGACCAACATCGCCGAGACCGGCATCACCATCCCGGACGTCACGTGCGTCATCGACACCGGCAAGCACAAGGAGATGCGCTTCGACGAGCGCCGCCAGCTGTCGCGGCTGGTCGACTCGTTCGTGTCGCGCGCCAACGCCAAGCAGCGCCGCGGCCGCGCCGGCCGCGTGCGCGACGGGCTCGCCTTCCACCTGTTCACGCGCTTCCGCCACGACAAGCTGATGGGCGACCAGCAGACGCCCGAGATGCTGCGGCTGTCGCTGCAGGACCTGGCCATGCGCGTCAAGATCTGCAAGCTGGGCGGCATCGAGGAGACGCTGTCGGAGGCGCTCGACCCGCCGTCGGCCAAGAACATCCGCCTCGCCATTGACGCGCTGGTCGACGTGCGCGCGCTGACGCCGGCCGAGCAGCTGACGCCGCTGGGCATCCAGCTCGCGCGGCTCCCGCTCGACGTGTTCCTCGGCAAGCTGATTCTCCTCGGCTGCGTGTTCCGGTGCCTGGACATGGCGCTGACGGTGGCCGCGGTGCTCAGCTCCAAGTCGCCGTTCTCCGCGCCGTTCGGCCAGCGCACCCAGGCCGACAAGGCCCGGCTTGGCTTCCGCCGCGCCGACTCCGACCTGCTGACGGCCTTCAGCGCCTACGCCGCCTGGCGCCGCGTGTGCCAGTCGGCCGGCGGCAAGGACCTGCAGTTCTGCCGCAAGAACTACCTCAGCCAGCCCGCGCTGGCCAACATCGAGGACCTCAAGGGCCAGCTGCTCGTCGCGCTGGTCGACTCGGGCTTCCTGCCGCTGACCGACGACGAGCGCCGCGCGCTGGACCGCGGCCGCGGCGCCGGCCGCGGCGGTGGCGGAGGTGATCGCGGCGGATGGCGCCGCCAGCACTTCTTCGACGTGCCGCAGCGCGTCAACGCCAACAGCGACGTCGACGCCGTGACCACCAGCGTGCTCGCGTGGGCACTGTACCCGAAGCTGCTGGTGCGCGACGTGCCCGGCTCCAAGGGCCTGCGCAATGTCGGCACCAACCGCGTCATCAGCCTGCACCCGACCAGCGTCAACCTCGGCCGGCTGGACCTTCGCTGGTTCAGCTACTACCACATCATGCAGTCGAAGCAGTGAGTTTTTTTTTCGGCGTACCGTTGCTGCTGAAGGGTGGTGTGTGTTTGTATACTGACGGTTCTCTCTCGACATAGTGTGTACCATGCCCACGAAACCACCGCCACCGACCCGTTCGCCATCTCGCTGCTGTGCGGAGAGGTGCGCGTTGATGTAAGCCGTTTCCCCTGAACACATCCATGCACAGACAGACACCCACAACCGCCCCAGTGGCGCACACACACACCCACATAGATATATGCCCCCAGTGGCAACAGTGACAACAGTGACACCCGAAAGAATACTGACATGGCACAGCTCTTCTCCGGCATCCTCACCCTCGACGGCCACCGCGCCCGCTTCGCCGCGCCCGACTGGAAGACCGCCCTCGTGCTCAAAACCCTGCGCGCCCGCCTGCGCGACCTGCTCACCCGCTGCTTCCGCCAGCCCGGCGTGCTGCTGACCGCCCAGCAGACGCGCTGGCTCGATGTGTGGCAGATGATTTTCGGCCAGGACTTTTCCAAGGATGCTTCTGCTGTGTAGCGGTCTCGAGAACAGAACGAAAGAACGGACAAGCAGCAGAATATTATTTCCCTGGGGAAGAACAAAAATGGGGGGGAGTTCTGGAATACCTACCTGACTGTTGAGTCGGTCGGCTCTGGGTGATATCTCCGGGTCCGGTTGTGACGGTCCGCGGGTGCCTCCGTTCGCCGGAGCTCGGCCGGCCGGACCCCGGAGCAAAAAGTAGATAGAAGCAAGTAAAACCAAAAAGACCAGCGCAACCCAAGAGTACTCCGTTAGATTCACATACGTACCGCCACAGTTGGCCTTCTGGCCTCACACGTCTCAGTTGAAAGTGCCCCAACATGTGAAGTTCCGCGTCTCTCTCGAAGATACACACCACCATACCCAGACCGTACGACCTTAGCACTTCACACATATCCACATTACCCCCAGTACATCTCTTCACACCTCACCAGACAGCGCCAAGTTCACAAGCCCGCACACACTCCAATGCTCACATTCACACACAATCACTTCACACAAAAGAGACGACAGCGAAAAGAAGAGGAGAATCCAAACCACGTATTTTAAGCACCGGCCCGACCGCCGAAACAGCCCAATAAACAAAAGAAAGAAAAGCAGTATCCACCGTCCGCCCGCCCATACAGAAGAGAAGAGAAAAGAGGAAGGAAAAAAAGACAGACTCAGACTATTAAAAGGGGGTAAAAGATAATTAAAAAGACACGCAACCACGGAGAGAACAGGAGAAAGCACAAAAAAGAGAGAGAGGTTCGGTTTAGTCAGACCACACCCAGCAGTCCAAGAAGAAAAAATCCCAATGTCCCAATTCTCCAGGACACCGAAGCAAACAGGACGTTCCCGTTCAAAGAAGCAGCTGCTCCTTGGTTCTGGGTGCAGAGCGCTCTAAAATATGCACCATACCCCTCGCCCCTTCATTATATCCTGCCTTAAGACCTTGATAGCATCTGCACGCCGAATACTCTCATTCCTCTTCGTTTCGTCGAACACACACAACAGGATATCCCGACCGTCAGAAATTCGTTAAAATAAGGAAGCGTAAGAAGGCAACACACACGTCACCTGGCTCATTTCGGCTCCGGCTTGCCCTCGCCCAGGAACATCGCCTTGAACTCGGCATTGTTCTTCATGCGCGGCGCAGCCGCCGGCGCTCCCGCACCCGGACCTCCAGCGCCGTTGGCATGCCCAGCCGCCGGCCCCGGGCCCCGCTTGCCCGACTTGCCGCCAGCAGGCTTACGCAGCAGCGACGGCGGCACCATGAGGTTGCCGCCCTTCTTGCCACCCTTGGCCGGGGCCGGCGGCGGAGGAGCAGACTGCTTGTCAGACGGCGGCTTCACGCCGGTCTTGGGCCCACCGCCTGCACGCTCCGACGCCGCGTCAACAACCGTCAGCACGTGCCCCTCCAGTTCGACGCCGTTGAGCCGCAGCGATGCCACGCCCGCCGTGGCCGAGTCGGCAAACTCAATGCGAGCGGTGCCACGGCCCGGCAGAACCGCCACGCGAGTGACCAATGCACCCGCGCCCGAGGACAGGAGCGACTCCACAAACGCCCGCACACGTGCGTCGTTGACGGTATCCGGGAGTCCGGCAAGGTTCACCGTTCGCGCAGCAATCTCGGCCGCCGACGGCCCTCTGCCGGTGCTATCGACAGTCGAGCCCGGCGACGGCATGGCCTGGTCACCATCGCCATCGGTGGCTACCGACCCCATGGCCGGAGTCGATCCACGGCTGTTGTCGCCGCGGCTGGTCGCCGTCGCCTTGAAGTTGCGCTCGCTGGACACCTCGACCTGCATCACGCGCGTCTTGAATCGCACATTGTTCAGCTCGCTCACCGCGCGCTGCGCCTGGTCGGCGGTCGCCAGCACCACAAACGCCGTGCCGAACGCTTTGCCCGACATCGACCGCAGAATGCGCACCGTCTCAACGTCCGCCGAGCCCTGGCCCCCGGCAGCCTTGCCGAACAGATCGCGCAGCTCGTCTTCCGTCGCCGTCAAGTCCAGATTGGCAATGTGCACCTCGCGGCCCTCGGACGTGGCGCCATGGCGCTTCTTCTTGTTGGCCGGATCCGAGTACTGGACATCCAACGAGTAGCGGCCGTTCTCCAGCCGGTACCCGTGCAAAGCCTTCACGGCTTGTCCCGATGCCACCACGTCTCGGTAAAGGACGTAGCAGAAGCGTCGGTGGGTGTTGTACCGCAAGCTGGGCCAGCGCACCTCGAGAACTTCGCCGAACTGTTCAAACAGCAGGCGAATGAACGCCTCATCGGCCGTCGGCGGGAAGTTGGTCACAAACAGCGTCAGGTTCGTTCCCGGGCGCACACGGATCTGCGCAGACTGGAAATACTTGTTGTCGCGCAGCATGGCCGCCGTCTCGGCATCTTGGGCAGATGAGAACTCCACCACGGCCGTCGATGTTTCGCCCACGGGATCGCGAATGACCGAAACGTTGTTGATGTGGCCGAAATCTCGAAAGTACTTCTTGATGGCCGTTTGCGTCACATCGCCGGGGAGCTGCTCCACGATAATCGTCGTGTTCTCGCGGTCGCGCTTCTGCTGGTTCGCCGATGCGTCGGTGGCGCCGCCGGGAAGCGCCGCTGCTGCGGTCTCGTCAATGGAGGAGTATCCATGGTGGCCATAGGCTGCACCATAGGCAGGGGCGTCCTCCTCAGACTTTAATCGCTTGTTGCTCGATGTCGGGGACGTTCCCCCGTGCCAGGACGGGTCAGCCCCTTCGGGATGCTTCCGCTTCGACGATGTCTGCTGATAAGCCTCTTCGGTGGTCAATGACGTCACCGCGGGGGCAGCAGTGTACCCAGCCAATCGGCGCTGCTCTTCAGCTTCGCGCTGGCGCCGTCTTGCCAAATCCTTCTTCGCCTTGTGAATCTCGTCAGTGGCCCATCGCAGGTAATCGGGAGATTCGTAGTCGTTGCAGTGCTGTTGATACACCTCGTAGATGCGCTCGGGCCAGTCCAGGTTCTTGCGCTGCATGGCGCGCGCCAGCACCTGCGTGGCCGACCTGGGCACTCGCGGGCCCGCAGGATTCGACGAGGTCGATTCGACAGCCGGCGAGCTGTCCACGCGAGGCATCGCCTTGGGGAGATCGGCAACGGCAGGGAGCGCGGAGGATGAAGGTCGGGATTCGGCATGTGTGGTGTCATGGGCGTCCTCTTTGTTGGCGGCGTGGGTGCCGCCAACAAAGGCCGGGGCCTTGCCGCGGCCTCTGATAGGGCCGGGCAGCGTTGCCATGGCCATGGTTTGGTTGTATTTCGACGTCGACGACTGGGACGAGTGCGTCGACTCGATGTGATTGTGAATAGGGATGTGCTCGCCCTTTATCGGGGCACCCGAGTGGTCGGCGATGCTGCGGTGGATCAGTTTGGCTAAGTGGTCGCTCTCGCCCACGCTCTTGACACTCGGAGAATCGTTGTTCAGGCCATGGCTGCTGGAAGGTGTAGAAGGGCCCTTTTCGACGGCGCTGGCGCTGGCGCTGGCGCTGGCGCTGGAGCTGGCGTTGGCATTGGCAGCGTTGTTCTTGGCATTTTGGAGCTTCTTCTCCTTCTTGTTGCGCTTCTTCAAGCGCTGGTTCCACGCCTCGCTACCGGGAATGTTGACGCCAAAGCCAAAGATCATCATCTCCCACAGGAAATACTGCAACCAGAAATTGTAGCTGTCGCCGTACAGTGTCTGCGACGCCATGTTGTTCCACTGCGACCGAGCCTCCTCGATGTTTCCCTTCTTTTCGGTGAGATACTGGATGTAGATTCGCTCAATCTGAAACGACGGGTCGCCCTTGTACTCGACACCATACAGGCGGCTGCCCAGCACATTGACGTCCTCCAAGGCAACCGAAAAGCCCACGTCGGCAACGTCCATGGATTCTTCGCTGGCGTTGACATCCATGGTGCGACGCTTCAGGAATCCGCACCACGCCACATACATGGCCAGAAGGTTGGTCATGCCACCTTCATACAGCAGTGGGTTGTTCGTGGCAGCATGCTTGATTTGCTCAATCTGGGTGAACGGGAGGTGCGCGTGCTCGGCGCACAGTATGTAGCGAGCCCAGAGATGCCCGGCCCACGAACAGTGCTGAACGGCGCGGCGCAAGACTTCCAGCAGGTCGTCGGCAGTGTAGTTGAGTTTGGACGCGGAAAGGTAGATGATGTAGTCCTCCCATACCTCTTCGCTTCGGGCAAAGACTCCGGTGACCGCGCGGTAGTACAAACCGATGCACAGGTTGTGGGCGGTTTCGAGGTTGAGGAAAGGCGGCAGTTCGTCCGACAGAGCCTGTTCCGTCTCCCACTCGAGATACTCGCGCATGATTTCGCGCTCGGCGTCGGTACGACCTTCGCGGGAAGCCTGCTGTTGGCGCAGTTCAAAGTTTTCGCGGGTGCCGGACATGATGTTTTTGGCGTCCTTTGCACTCTCGGTCATCTCCTTCATGGTATCCTCCCACACGTTCGGGTTGTACTGCGAGATGAAGACCGAGAACATTTGCGCCGTGTCATCCCAGGTCAGATGGGGAGTCTGTAAGCGATTGCTGTAAAGATGTGTGATGCGGCGAATGCCTTCGGGGGTCTTGGTCCGGACGAGCTGCTCCATCTCCAGGTCGATCCAGCGGTTCCACAGCACATGGCTGTCGTTGAGGCGATACTCCACGGCCTCGTAGCCCTGTTGCCATAATTGCAGCGTGCCGTCGAGGGTGAAGAGGTCGTGAGCGACGGCCTTTTCGTTGTCGGACCACGGATGAGCCGGGGCGATAAAGGGCGCGGCCGAAGAGGTGGTAGGCGAAGGAGAGTCGCAGGCTAGCGGAGAGTGGTCGTCAGGGTGCGAGTGTAATTGAGGGTGATGGCCGTGGGCGTGGCCATGTTGGTGATGATGGTGGTGGTGGTGTTGGTGTTGGTGGTGGTGGTGGTGGTGGTGGTGAGATTGGTGGATCTGAGTGTACAGCAAGTGGAAGTATTCGCAGTAGGCCAGCCAAATCAGAAGGCTGCCGGGTTCGGAGGTGGTGGCCTGTTTGAACTGCTCGAGGGCTTCGACGCGGGAATCAAGATCGGTCGCCAAGCGGCAGGTTTCCTCGAGAAAGGCAATCCAATTGTCTTGGCCTACGGGAGTGGCCATTGTGCCGGTCTCGTCGACAGAACGGAGGGAGAGTTGAGCATCTAATCGAACCTAGACCCGGGGGAAAAAGCGACTTGAGCGGAGGAAATCGGTGGGATCAGGAGGAAGGTTGTGCGCGAGGCTGGAGATGGAGAGAGAGAGGGTTGAAGAAAAGAAAAAAAGAGAGGCGCCGATTTAGGACACAAAAAAAAGGCGGATGAGCAGGGGGTTTTGTTTCTCTCTTTTTTTAGACACCAAAGACAAAACTTTGGGTCGGAAACAGTCGAGCGAAAAATAGCAACGGTGAGGGTTATCGGTCGATTACTGAGTGCTAGCGTTGAAGAGAATTTCGATGAAGGGGAAGGTGAGGAAGAAAGAGAAAACCAGATTGTGGCCGAAAGAAGCAGCGTGGAGAAAAAAAGCAAAATTATAAAGAACCGAACGAGAATCACCCCAGAAGGCCAGAAGGGAGAGGCGGGAGCAGAAATGAGTGGTGAGAGAGAATCGGACCAGAAGAGTGGGCGGTAAGGAAAAGTTTGGCGAGGAACCCAGTGAACAGGCGAAAGCCAAGAAAAATGACGGAGAAAAATTGGGAAGCAAAAGCAGCCAAGCCAACACAACAGAAAATATCCCGCCGAAAAAGCCCCCAGAACACCAGAGAAAATGCTCAGATAGATAACAACAAAGACTCGATCTAGTCCGGGATACTGGAGACGACAGAAGCGAAGCAATGGAACCGCCTGTTTATCTAGAGAAGAAGAAGAAGAAGAGATGAGAGAAAAGCTGGGATGTCAGTCCAGGTTATCATGAGAGAAAAACGTGCAAGACGAGCTGGGGTGCGGCCGAGCAAGGAACAAGGGACGAGAGCCAACAAGCTTTTTGGGAGGCAACACAAAGACAGAAAACCGAGGAAGGGAAACACAGGATACAGAGGGTGCAGAGAGGGCGTGATGATGGCAGATGAGAGATAGTGGACACCATAAACAGAGAGAGACAATCACGTCAACAGGATGGAGGATAGGGTGGAGGGAGGAGACGGAGAGGAGGTGGTGGGAAGAGGAAGACCAAGGCTGAGAGAACACCAGAGATAGCTGATGATGGCCGGGCCAGCCAACCCTTCAAAGTTCGCAAAGCTTGGGAAGGTGGTGGTGGTTCCCCAACATGACCCAATTGCCCAAGCCCAATGGACGGCCCAGAACGTTTCTTCAAGTGACCAGGTATCTCGACTTCCGCCAGGACGGATCCTACGTACTGGACTGCGAGTACCACTCGGTAGTAGCGAGTACTGGGTACAACCCTGCCACTCGCACACACCACACACACGCACACACACACACTCACTCACACAACGACAACGACAACGACAACGACAACAGCTTAGCGGCTGCAACGCAACGTACCGGTTTGGGGTGACAGCAGAACAGCGAGAACACAGTGAACGGCCGGAGGGTCGACTTGTCGAAGTCTTGGTGATCGTCGTCCCCTGGCGGCTTCTTGGCCCCCTTCAAAGCTGGAAGATATCGACCCGTCGATGTGTCAGTGGTCTCGGCGCCAGATGTTGAACAAAGCCAAGATACTCTCGTGCGTGCGTTCGTTGTGTAGTCGCAAAGACTTTTTGTCGTCGGATTGCCGGTTCCAGCGTCCCGAAAATAACGAACGATTCGTGCAACGGGCCGAGAAAGGTTTTCTTTTTAATGGTATCCGCTGGCCGACGAGATCCGCAAACGAGCCGAGGGATGTGGGGGGAAGGGTGGAAAAAGGGCCCTTTAACGATAGCGAATCTTTCGCTTGTGTTCGTTCGTCGGAGGAGGAGGAAGCAACAACGAAAGAAGAACAGGGAAACGGGAAACCAAAATACCCACGCAGAAGGAATGACAATTGGGCGTGATCACGGCCAGAGCTGCATCTCGCGGGTCTGGTTGACACCGGTCCGGACACAAACAGCCGAGTTGAGTGGTCTTTGACGCCACAGGGTATCAGCAATAGCCCATATAAGAAAAGCCAAAAAGACCTTGGGGCACTTCGTTTTTTCTGCTATTCCGACTGGGGGAGTTTTGAGAAATGGATTCGCCTGACCAGGGTGTGGACAGCACACACGGATAAAGGAAACCTGGGAGAAACAGACCGCCTGTCGGAGAGACAGTTCCAGGGAAGAGAACAACACTGCTTGCTTCTCTACTGTACTGTATGATATTACCGCGAGAAACCGGGCAAAACCCCAACCGGGCTACAAAAATAGAAGAGGGAAGGGGAAAAAGCACGGGTCCAGTATTATTATGATGGAGGGATGATGCCAGCACGGGAGCCAGACACAACGTGTGATCGAAAAAAAAAACGAAAGAAAAAGGATGTATTTCGGGAGGAAGATTCCCAGCGATATTCGAGAAAACCCGGGAATATCAAATAGCGATAGGGGTTTCAAAAAGACCGATGGATACAGATGAAACCGAGAAGAAGTTGAAGTATGAAGAGGAAGAAGAGGAAGAAGAGGAAAAGGAAGAGAAAAGAAAAGAACAAAAAGAACAAGAAAAAAGGTACGTATACAAGCTGGTTCATCCACTACAGAGGAAGAAAAAAGAATCTAGACAGGAAGGAAGCAGAACAGCATCTAGCCTGGGTGTGCTCCTTCCCTGAACACCCGAAGATCCAGAAGCGAGCGGACAACCTGCAGCTGACAGAAAACGGCAGGCAGGGCCGACGACGCAAAAAGAAGGGACGCCGAAAAAAAAAAACGTGACCACAGCCGTTGGCCCAATCACACGCCGCACCTCGCCTTAGTCATCGCCGATGACCGTCGTACCTAAGCCCAGCCGAGCAGGATCGGCGACGGTCCAGACCTTGGGCTTTGTTCCACCACCAAAGAAGAGCAGAAGAGGAGGACAAGAAAAAAGAAAAAAGGAACGATAAGATAAGAGCTACTGGGACGTTGATGTTGGCCAATAGAAGGTCGCCGATACGCCGCGTAAGGTGGGAGAACCACATGATTGAAAACTCGCCGCTTTTGGCGACAAAAAAAAAACAGCACGCGAGAGGATGGACCCTAACCCTAGGCTTCGCGGATTCCCAAAAAAAAAAGTGGCTTGGCGTCGGTGTTCGGCAATACTTTTATGTGTGAGTGAGCGAATGTTGAAACCACCACCAACACAGTCTTCAACACGGATGGCTGTCAGATGATGGATGGCTTTTTTAACCTTCTTTTCTTTGTTTCTTTGACAGCGGCGTGAATACGAAGGGCCGACTTCGAGGCGATTGCAATCTTGCTCGTACAGGACATACCGGCGGACCCAGCGTCACCCGTGGACCCTAACCACCCGTCACTCTCTCCATACGCCAGCATCCATCACATATCCAGAGTCCAGGACCGTGATTCCATGCCACCGTGTGCCTGCATCACTCGTGTTTGCATTTCCTGCTCCTTTCCTCCATGCGGATTCCGCCCCGGACCACCAACAGCTTCGCAAATCCTCCCAAAGAGCCGTCGAGAGAACGTCTTCTCTCTCCAAGTCCGCCCCCCCCCTGTTATCAACCCTTATACCACTTCCAATACCACTTCACCACCCATAATATCCGTACCCTGGCCATTTGGCCCATTTTCTCCAGAATAAAAACTCCAATATAAACCAGGGTCTGAAACACGCCAGCCAAGCCCAGAACCTAGGCCGCTTCGGGGAGCTTTGTTGGGTTGTCGTATTCTCTCTGGTTTGGATGGCAGGGTGCTTGTCGTCGGTGGGGGAGCACACCCACAAAAAGGAACACGCATTCCATACCGGGAAGTGTGCGGGTGGTAAGTACCCCGTCTCTCATAGCTGGTTGGTTCCGCCAGGTCTCGCTGTCGCGACTTCGTAATCCTGCGAATATAGCAGCACCATGCCCATCTGAACGTCACTAAATAGCTCGCGGAGGCAGCCCGTTGTCAAGCCAGTGGGAGGAAAGAAGATGGAGAGGAAGGTGAATACGGAATAGTCGGACTATCACATCACGGGTGGAGGAGGGTATAAGATGCTGACTTCCCCCGGCGATCGCATAGAGCCGGCGTCATTACGAGCATAATATCAGACTGGCCTTCAGTATGTCTGGACTCACCCAGGCCAGGCGTTCTTTTTTCCCCTTTTCCCCTTTTCCCCTTTTCCCCTTTTTTCTTTCCTTTTTTATTTTTTATTTTTCAAAAAATATCATCTGCCCTCCCAAGATGAAGATGGGCGTGATGTGATACATTGATGTGATGCATCGAGCAGATCACCAACACACTCATCACTATAAGAGACAGGAAAGGGGGATGAGAGAGAAGATTCCATTTCCTATCGCCGTCGACTCGGTAGATCTCCAGTCTTGCTTTCCTTCACGGCTGGAGAACCCGCAACCCCGACAAAAGCGCCCCCCCTCTCTCTCTCTCTCCTGCATCTCAAAGTGACCGTAGTGGTATGATACAGGTAATCAGCTAGACCATCCACTGCCTCCTTTTCCCCCTTCCCGTCCCCGTGCTCTCGACCTCCTCGTCTCGGCCTCCCTCCACCAAGGAGGACACCGATGCCGTCACCAGGAAGACGCAGGAGCATTGCGGACATGCCCCAAGTCGCACGAGAAGGGCTTCCTTGAGAGCTGGGTAACGCGTCGGGCTGCTGCACGTACTTAAACGGCTAGTCCGCGCCACTAGTTCTCCATTCTTAAAGTGTTAGCTCGGTTCAGCTTCGTAATTTTTATATCGCGAATAGGGGGGGGGGGGGGGGGGGGAGGTTGAAAGAAGCAGCAGAAGGGGAGAACAAGAGAAAGGAAAGCAGGAAAAGCAAGAAAGAAAGAAAGAACGCCGGCGTGGCTCGGCATAGTTGCCCGAACACGGGAACTCGATTTCTGCCCGCAGCTGTGATAGTCCAGCACGCACTGTTCTGAGCCGGCAAGGAATATCAACCGGGGGGGCGCAACCCGCCCAAACGTTGCGTTCTTCACAGTGCTGGCCGGCGGTCGGTTGTGTGGTGGGCTCGAACCCCCCCCAAAAGCCCACGGCAAAGGTCTCTGCTTTTGGCTCGCCATCAACATTGCCCTTTCAACCGTGCCCCCCCTCTCTCCGATCACGATCGTGTGCGGCCCGCCCAACCCAGACAACCGCCACCCAACCAGAACAACCAACCAGCCCGCTCCCAGGCCCAAGAGGCGCCGGCGGCGGCTCAGCACCGACGACATCCGCCGTGGAAGAGAGCGCTCCAGCTTCCAGCGCCTACCAAACCCCGCCGACACGTTCATGCGCCATCGCCGGGGCACAAAGTATAAGTGGGCGGGCTGCTGGGCCCTTGGACCCCTCCCCGGCCTTCTTGTCTGGATTGGCTGGCGGATGCAACTGTGCATAATGGTTTCCCTCACCCAGGGCGTCTGCTGATACACCGCACCGCAACAGGCCCAGCTTGGTTCGGGCAGGTGTATGGGCGTTTCTGCTCATTCGCCGGGTCAACGCACAATGAAACACCAGTAATACCAAGCAAGTACGCCGTGCTATGCCTGAGTGTGTGTAGTCCTCGTAAGAACTTTTTCTTTTGTCTCTTTCTTTTTTTCGGCTCTTCCTCTCTCTCAACCGGGATGTATCATTCGCAACTGCTGGGTGGGCACTGGCTGTCTGAGATGGACAGTTCAGCCCACTTATCGGGCATGGTATATCTGGCACTGGATATATATCCGGGGAGTCCGTCCAAGTTTTACAGGTGTCGGCTCGAGTGAAGGCCCCGTGTGCTCCACTAGAGGTACATAGCACCACTCAGGAGTAGGATTTCGGTTCTCAAACTGGTAGGCATCTGCATTTTAAATAGCAACCAGTCAACCTTGTCCACTCTAGGCGAGACCGAGGGAGACAGACACTCAAACTCCTTCGTCTCTGTCCTTTCTTTCTCTTCGTCGGGCCCCTTCATCCCCATCCTCTTCCTCTTTTCTTCCTTCACAATGGGGAACATGCTTGCTTCCTTCGAAGCTTGTGTGGAACAGCTCCAACTTCCCAAGATCCTGAACCCTTGAATCCAGCTATTTTCCCCTTTCCCCAATTGGGGGGGACCTACTGCCAGGGGGCCAGGATGGAAGGGCAGAACAAGGAAAAACACCCAGGAACTCTCCTTTTTACTCCCCTTCAACCCCTAGAGCACGGACGTTGAGGGCCCAAAAGAATCGGCGATGGAGGAACAATTGCAACCCAAGTCGTATTGCACAACCTCTAGCTCCGTAAGGAAATCGATAGTGACGAACGACTTTTTCCAGGGGGGGGGGACAAAGCCATCGTTCTGGCGTCAGTGAACGGGCTCTGGACATCGATGCTGCGTGGTGTATTTCAGTGGTCTGTTCAGATTCGGTTAGCCCATCACGGAAGGGGAAGACCGGAATTGATGGAGCCCTCACTCTCTCTCTCTCTCTCTTTCTCTCTCTCTCTCCCTCTCACTCTCTCTCTCACGGCCTTTCTTCATTATCCTCGGATTTCTGGTTCGTGCAACTCACTTCCGCCCATCACCGGAACTGGTGTTGCCGTCATCATGATGATATATGCGAACAGAACAGATCCGGCTGGAACTCTGCGACTTTGGCTCGATGCAGGAACGTGTTGGTCTCTGTCCAAGGGCCCCTACACACTCTCACATGCCCAGCTTGGCAACTTCAGAGCTGTCCGCCGTTCTGTATTTAGGACCGTTTGGCACTTCGGTGCATATAGCAGACAAGGTGGCCAGATCTAGGAGTTGCTGGACCTGGAAAGCTGTCCCCCTCTCCGGGATAATCTGCTAACAGCAATGTGAGACAAACGTAATAGCCTGGGTCGGAGCCGTAAAATGACGGCAGGTGGAGAGATGGTGTAACTCGTAGCCCTGTATCGTATCAAAAGGTTGCAGGTATCCAGACACGTCGTGTGGACATGCCAGCACCAGAGACATAAACATGAGTTTTATACCCCCTTTGATGAGAGTACTGTATTCCTCGATATCCCGATACATGTTGCGCTTCCTTCCCCTTAGCCTCGTCTGATGGGTTTCTTCATTCATCTGATTCAAGAAGGTCCCGCCCTCGCCGTCTCCCTAAGTTCCTGCGTGTTTCTGTTGTTTTTTTTTTCCTTTTCTGTTTCTCGCTCCCGGCATTCCAACCTGCGTTTCGGAAGACAATGCTGTGTTCCTGTTCGTTCCTGTCCGGACATCCCAAACACCACCAGACTCCCGTGCCTTATACAGTACTCACAAGTTCCCAGCCTCACAGGTCCTCAAAGCTCCCGAATACAGATGCACGCAACACCCCAAGGACAAACACTGCAGCAGAGGCGGCACGGGTTTTGCCTTCGTCCGTCGCCTCGCCTCTCTTGGATGTCTGCTCTCGGTGGGTCTCGCGTCGATCAGTGGGTTCTGGCCCAAGAAGCAGGAGGCAAGTCGGCTGTGCCGCCTGTTCCTGCCTTAGTGTCGACTCGAGCTCCATAGAGCGCACACGAAGAGGATAGACGAGCTTCACATTTTATGAGCCTGCACGGCGTTTGTTCCCCGGCCTCTTTTGCATACGCACTGAAAGTGCTGCACACATGTATTTGCCAACTATGTATTTGCCAACTATGTACTGTAATGTGCTGTAATACTCTCCAATTAGCACATCTTTTCATGTCACAGATCCCGTACCGTCCAACACAGCCCGCCCACTAAACCAGGAAACTCTCCATTGATCGGCGCTCGCCAATTTTACCCTCTCACGCCAAAGTAATCGTCCGTATTCACGCGCTCACCTTCACACCCCACACACACACACACTACCATCGAAGAAGCAGCTGTGGCTGCTTCCTATTCCTCTGTTCCCCTGCAATATTACTCCTCTCTGTCGTCGAAGGAGCTCGCATTGTGCACGTTCTAAGAAACCAAAAGCCTGAAAGTCAGTAAGCCACACAACCAACCTGTGGGTCAGTCCTTCCCTGGTCGTTCCCTTCCCGTTCATGCAAAGCGGGAAGCATAACTCTTTTTCTCTCTCTTGTACTCGAAGTGTGCTCTGTGTGTGCTTTGTGTGTGTGCAAGACTCCCGGTTCCTCTCCCTCCCGCTAACGTTCGTAACCTTTTCATCGCTTACTCCTCCTTTCTTCTTCACCTCCTTCTTCTGCACCTCCTGCTTCTTCTCTTCCTTCCCTTCTCTCTCTACCCTCAACTCCCTTTCTTGTGTGTGTGTGTGCTTGCTGCCCTTTCGCTCCGAGTCCTTTGCACCATCTTGCTTGTTTCCCACTTCTCCAGGGTTGTATTTTTACCCCATCCACTCCCTTTCACTTTTTATTTCTTTGCTTCGTCTTGTCTCTCTCTTTTTCTTGTCCTTTTTCTTCACCTTCCTTTTCCCTCTTTTCTTCATCTCCTTACATCAACCTCGTCTCCCTCGGCCTTTGGGTTCCTTTCCTCTCCTTTTTTTTCTTTTCTTTTCTCGTCTCGTCTCCTAAAAAAGTGTCACCCTTCGTTTCTTCTCCAACCGTCACTCCTTTGTGGTTGTCCTTCTCTTATTTTTTTTTCTTCTTGTCTCTCTTTCAAAATTCTGTCTTTCTGTCCCTCGTCAAGTCTTGAGTGTGTGTCTCTGTGCCTCTGTTGTTCCTTCCTGTTTCTACGGCCTCAGTCACTTACACCGCGCTTCTTTCCCGCTCCTTCCTTGAGACCCTCGTCTTCGTCAACCGAACCGCTCGCTCTTTCCTTTTTCTGCCCACTAGCTGCTTCCAGAACTGTTCTCCGGCGTCAACCGCGTTTAAACACCAACGTCTCTGATTCATAGCTGAACATCTTGAAAGATTATCTTGCGATTACGATATCAGATCACAGTCAACCGATCTTCCAACTCCCACCCAGCCTGCAGTTTTCTTCGGCCCCTCCATTGGCACTTTTCACCGACCGTTCAACGCTACACCATCTCGAAACAGCCGTTGTTGTCTCTTAAAAGTGTTTCCTGTGCAACCGAGTTCTTGGAAGAACAATAAGAACGATCAACCCAAAACAACTTGATAACGCTGCCTTCCGTCGGCTTCTCCACTTGCATCACCTGTCTGTACCACCTAGCAAAACCCGAAAGTGCATCAAACCTGCTATTGCTCACGCTTCCCGCCCCAGGTTTTTTCCTTTCTCGAATCCACCGCAACCCAGCGCCTTCGATATTGTGCAACCGTTCTTCCATCCCATCATCCCAGCCACTCACTCTCTTGTTCTTGCCGTCTTTTTTTTTCCCTTCTTCTTCCTCTCCCATTTCGAGCCGGCTCGTCACACCTTTTTGTCCCCGTGTCGAACTCGGCTGAGCCCCTCCACGGTATCATAAACCCTCCAGATCCCGAGTGTTTCTGGCGACATCTGTTTCTTTCCTCTCCATATCAACCAACAGTCCACCCACCACAAAACATGGCTCCTTCGCCCATTGTGCTGCTCGGTGCAGCCATGGCCCTCTTCGGAGTGGCCACCGCCCAGATCGAGGCGCTGGACGAGTGCAGTGTAAGTTAGCAGTCCAATCAGTCTCCACTCAGATCGTACCGGCCGGCCTGGCTGAGACTAACAGCTCTTGAACAGCAAACTTGTATCAACGGAATGATTGCCAAGTCGGCCACGTTCGGCTGCGATAACGGCCAAGCGTCGTGCCTCTGCACCAAGACTGACTTCACCTTTGGCATTTCCGACTGCGTGCAGCAGTCGCTTTGCGGTGATGCTGCCGCTGCTCAGGTCAGCCAGTACATTCTCGGCCTCTGCGCAAGTAAGTTGTTCGCCCCTGGTGTTTTAGTTCTCACAAACGCAACTAGTACTGACAGCTTCCTTTGCAGCCGCCACCCTCTCTCCTGAGACTCCCGCCGCCACGCCTGCTCCCACCCCGACGCCTGAGGTCCCGGCGGTTCCCGTGGAGTCTGCTACCCCGCTGCCGACCACCACCTCGGCCCCTGCTGCGGACGTCCCGGTCGTCGCCCCCGTGCCGGAGTCGACTACCTTCACTACGTCGGTGATCCCCGTCGCACCGGTTGCGTCTCCCACCACCACCAACCCCCAGGCCTCGGTACGTCTCCTCTCTCCGAGCGTTCGCACCCAACCTTAAGAGACCCTCTCAATGAATCCTAACATGTAATGTTCTACTTCTCCAGACCACCGCGGCTGTTTCCCCCGCCTCCTCCAAGACCACCTCGGCAGCCACCGCCCAGACCACCTCCGCCGCCGACGGCTCCAAGGACGCCGCCGACAAGAACGCCGCCGGCGAGGCGAAGGACGACGACGACAAGTCGGGCCTGCCGCTGGCCGCGCGCGTCGGCATTGCCATTGGCTGTACTGCAGCCCTGCTCTCGATCGCGGGCGTGGCCATCCTATTCTTCGTCCGCCGGCGGCGCACCGGCGGCCCCGGCAGCGGCAGCGGCAGCAAGACGAACGCCCGCTCGCTCACCATCTCCGGGCCCATGCCCGGCGGCGGCCGCAACTACGACTTTGGCGGCGACGCGGACTCGGAGAAGAGCGCGTCGAACGTCGAGCTGCGGTCCAACCGGTACGAGGATATGGTGCCGCGCGTCAAGCCGACGCAGATGGTGTAAGGCGGAGTGTGCAAGGGGGGGGTTTGCTCCTCTCGGGGTGTGTCTCTCGCTCTTTGCATCAAGGGGGGGAATGGAGAGGGGTTGGAGGGAAGAGTGTGTTTAGAGGCGGGTTGCGGGAGTCTGGTAGATAGGCAGTGAAGCAGGGTTCGATATGGCCGTGCTGGAAGAATCGTAGGAACACGGTTACCCCTTTCACTCACTCTATCTTTTTTTCTTTCTTTCTGCATTCTAGGCTGGGTGTTTTTTTGACGAACACTATGTGCGGGGAGGTTGGCATACGGGGAGCTTTGTGTTTTTTTTTTTTTCGGTTTGTTTGTACCGTAGCCGCGCTTGGTCAGAGCACCAGCAGCAGCAGCATCTGCGGACCACCCCAGGGAACAGATAACGCGGAGGTCGGAGGAAGATCTCAACCGTGAATACATCCAACCATGAGTTCAAAGAACGGAGAGCGCTCTCTAGTGTCGTCAGTCAGTCAATCAGTCGGCGAGTCCGTGTCCTTTTTTTTTTTTTTCACTTTTTTTTTTGGCTGAGATATGACACGCTTGCTATACACGTGCGGGCACGGGCTCTGCTGTGCTGCGTCTTGTAAGCGAGGTGTGGTTTTGCAGGTGGCGTTCGTGCATATCTGACGTCGCTTAGGGTGTGCTGCTAATATACGCACCAGCCATTCTTCCAGCGTGTGCGTCTGTGTCTGTGTGTGAATGTGTGTCTGCCGTGTCCCGCCACGGCATTTGGCGAGATAAGAGGCTAGATACATGCAATATAGTAAAGTGTTTGGAATTAGTCCATTTATCAAGATCGGTAGGGCGCGTGTGTGTGTGTGTCTGTTGTCTATACGCCCACCAGTGCACCTAGTGAAACCCCAACCCTAACCCTAAAGTTCACCCCCCAAAAATACTCTCGCTAAACAAAAGCAAGTTCCACCGCGTAGCATGCTCTCTCTGTCCGCACCGAGACGGGATCAACTACTACTTCCTCACCGTGCGTGCCGGCAAGTACATTGAGGGGGGTGGTAGTACATGAGCAAAACGTGCCGCTTTTTGAGCACACACACACACACACACACTGCATACACGTGGCGGGGGAGGCCCAGATTGTTGTGTCACGGCCTTTCACTGAGAGAGACACACGGAGAACAGATGGCCACACTTGTGTAGAGGCAAAGACATTCAAAAACGAGAAATTTTAGTATACAGCGGATGCACCAGACACGGCACACGAAAAAAACAGGAAATTCAGTACAAAGGATGTCTATATCACATGTCGAGGATGGAAACACGCGACCGCCGCTGTGCGAAACGTGTAGGGGCCACAGGGAGGAAGATAATGAGAGATAATGTACACAGAGATGGATGATACAGATGGGGACGGCCACGGCGGGGAGAGATTGAGGTGGCGGGAGGGTTTAAGGAGCTGGAATGGCCGGGATCTGGCGAGATTGCGTGGAGGGGAGAGCAGCGTGTGCCGCGTTCCGGGCGGTGAAACGGGTGGAGAAAGGGGGCTGGTACGGGCAGCGGGAGGATGGTTATCCCAGACGGAAAGCAAACCCACGCATTTCCAGGCTCGCCAAGGCGTTGGTGCCGCAATAGCTCACTACCACCACCTCTTTACCAGGAGTAATACTGGCGCTGGGCCGTCACCGGCCGCTCCGGGAGGTGCACCCACGGCTTGCGGGCAGTCTCCTTGGCCTTGCGCTCGTCGAACTGGCGAATGCGGGTCTTCTCTTCCTTGAGGATGACCGAGATGGCTGGCAGCGAGAAAAAAAAAGAAACCAAGCACGTTAGCTCACGGAACCGGGAGACTGTGGAACTCCAAGCGAAAAAGGAGAAACAAATAGAAAAAGGAGGGCAACAAAAACTTACATGCTTGGGCGGCGTACACCCTGCCCTTCCTACCACGACCAAGATGCAACACTCGCACCACGCGGCGCCGGCCACGGCCGACCCAGGCCTGGTCGACGTACATGCGGGTCGGGTCCGCAATCTCGCGCCACTTGCCGTCCTTATCCTGGATCTTGCGCACGGCAGGCTTGGCCGGCCCATCCGCAACGGCAGCCGCAGGCTGGGTCTCGCCGAGCCCCATCCCGTACACCACGACAGCACGGTCGCGCGCCTGCAGGAGCTGGTGGCGCACATCGCGCGCGGCCTTCTTCTTCGAGTACTCCATCTGCAGCAGCGCCTCGTCGAGCGGCTTGCCGGCAATCTGCCGCGCGAGGTGCACGAGCTTCTTGGTGCTGGTCGGCATGGTCGGCGACTTGTGGCGCATCTCGCGCTCGGTGCGGCGGATGACGTCGGCGCGCGTCTCCACGCCGCCGCGCTGCACCATGCGCAACACCATCTTGCGCTCCCAGCGCACGCGCGACCGCGGGTCCGGGTCGGCCACAGCGAGCGTCGCCGACGGGTCCAGCGCCAACAGCCTGTCGCGCGTGGCGCTGCTGTCGTCGGCAACTGGCTTGGCTTCGTCCGCGAAGATCGAGCCCTCGACCTGCGGCGAGAAGGCGTTCTTCATGAAGCGGTTGCGCGCCGCCGCGCTGTCCATGTCGTTGGCGCGCACGCCGTCGGCCGACTGCGGGCCGCCGGCTTTGCTGCTCACGCGGAACGGGTTGAGCGAGCCGAGCGACCAGCTGGACTTTCCGCGGCGGCTGTGGAAGTGCCCGGGGAGGGCGGAGGACGAGGTCGAGGAGAGGAGGGAGGATTCGGCGGCGAGAGGGGAAGGTCGCGAGAGGACTGTAGAGAGTTAGTCACTGGCTTTGGTCGAGAGCAAGCTTGTAGACCCGGAGCTTGGCCCGGCATCGTTTGTGTCCCCGGACGCCAATTGCACCACCACCACCACCACCGCCACCCGAACACATACCGCAGACGGCCATCCGCCTCGCCGGACGCAAGGCAAAGCTCATTGTGAAAGATTGGCGACAGGATATCTCGGAATCAAGAGAGATCGGTCGTCGGACGCGAGTCGGGGGGTTCGTTCGTTCGGGGGCGACTGAGCCGGTCAAACCGCCGCAGCAAACACGAATTGGAAACGTGTGATGAGGGCAAACTCCGGAGATGCACCCGCCAACAGAAGAGAATCCCGCAGACAACAGCAAAAAAAATCCAATGAACAAGGACGAAGACACATGGAGAAACAACACACGATAAACGCAAACGGGCCACACAAGAAGAAGAAAAAAGCTTCATCCCCCAAAAAACCTCGACACGCCTTAGCTAAGCGGCCCTTACCTAATCCAGTTTTGCAACCGGCTGAATCCCGGATGTATGCTGGCTGAACGCCGGTAATTTGCTCCGCCAGGAAAATCATGCCACTGACGAATGACAAACAAGCAAAAAATCACCACAATTGGGTCCAGGCGAAAAAGGGCGCTGCAAACCGGATTTTTTCCTTTCTTATCAAACCAAGCTCTCTCTCTCTCTTTTCCGAATCTCTTCGATCGTCAGTCTTCCAGCCTTGTGTTGCCCTCACCGGTTCTTTTTCTTCTTCTTTCCTGCATCTTCTTTCTTTCGACCTCGACCGAGTCCCGCCGTCACCATGGCCATCAAGCCCATCACCGGAGTACGTGTTTGTCTTGTCCCCCTTCAGCTCGGCGTCCGGAAAAGCCGCGCCTGCTGCGAACACCTATCGCCGACCGCCGGAACGGCCTCGGAGCGGGCCAATTGCATTGGATCTGCACACGGGGATACGTGGACATTGGCTGACGTGACCCTGTTCTCTGTTTAGATGCTGCGGAGGAACCTGCTCCTCGATCTCGGCATCGCCATCTGTACGTTTCTCGAGCCCTGCAGAAATGGCCTGATGTCATGACACACGATCCCGCCCGACCTCCCCACGCCTACTGACTTGCTTTCTGTGCCCACAGCCACCGGCTTTGTCGCTGCCAATGTCTTCTGGTAGGTTCTCTTCTCCGTGGCCCTCCGACACCCGGACCGCGGCTGCCCGCTGTCCCGGGTTTGGCGTTTGTTGCTGACCCGCCCCGGCGCTCTAGGTACGGCTTCCACGTCCCCCGCCGCGTGAAGCGCGACAACTTCTACACCAAGCTGGAGAAGGAGCGCGCCGAGTCGGCGTAAACGAACAACCGCAAAACAACAGCGAACCAACAAGCTCCGATTCCCGAAACCTGCCCCTCAATGGCGCGCGCGTGGGGGGCACCTCCCACCCGGACGTCCCGGTGACCCGCATCCGGCACCGTCGAGCCTCGGCCCGTGTTCGCCTCCCGACGAAGTTTGGGAAGCTCGATGTCTCGGATATCTCTCTCTAAATACTCGATGCAGGGCTCCCCGCGCGCCCTATTTCTCTCTGTTTTCTCGGTCCTGTTCATAACAAATGTCCCACATGTTTTTTTTTCTCCTCCGCCCCATCGGTTGCCGGATAGTTGTTTTTCTTCTCCGTCGTTTTTCTTTTATCGCTACCGTATATATATGCGTGAAACAATAAGAACCGCAGATAACACAAGCTCTTGTCTTTTCCCTTTTCACTTCTTGCCTGTTGTGTCGTTGAGTCATTGTGATGTTGCTGCGTGTGGTTTTGCTGGACAGTTGTGTTTTGTGTCCAGCCAATCCCGGGATCCGCCGTTGGTGGTCACTTTAAAAAACCGTAGCTCTGTAGAAGTCCCGATATAATTGCTTCCTCTTTACACACAGCGTACATTACACGCCCTCACCCTCTCCCGTCTCGTGACAAACTCCCAGCCCAGTTCTTTCGTTGAATAGACGGCCTTTTCATCTTATCGTACAAATTGTGGCCCAACCCTCCTCATTCCTGGTGGTGCTGCCGCCTCCGCGCCATTTCAACGCTTTCTGCCGTCTCCCACGACGTCGTTTCAACCGTGAACGGCCCTTTGGCATCAGCGCACCTGTATTGGACGTTAGCTGTTGGGTCTGCATTTTGCCCTCTTTCTGCTGTTGTTCTCGAAAAAGTCTTCCCTAAAAAATAACCGCGAGTGATACACCATCAAACGCGCACACGCACACATCCACCAGCGGCCACCCACGGCTGCCTCGAATATAAAAAAACGACCGAAGAAAGAAACCAGAGAGGAGGAAGAGCACATACCGCCGAAAAAACATCTGCAACGCATAACACCGCACCCGCGACCGCGGATCCTCCGGGTGCTCAATCGCGCACTCGTACCGCGGCATCGTCAGCAGCTGGCACGCCGACAGCTCGACCACCGGCGGCGGCCCGCTGCTGTTTTTGCCCGCCGCGCAGCCTGTGCGCGCCGCGCTTCCGTTGCTGGTGCTGGTGGCGCGGTTGACGCTGGTGCTGGCCCCCGGCGCCCGTTTGCGCCGCTTGCCCTGCAGGTCGTTCTGGATCTCCCGCTTGAGATCGGCCGCGCTGAACACGCGCACCGGCGGCGGCATTTTTTCCCCTCTTCGTCCCGGCTGCCCCCACCCTGCACTTGACGACTGTCACCCGGACCGGCCACGAGAGACGTCCACCCACGACTAGATTGACGGAGCCGCGTGAGCCAGCTCTGAGCCGAGTGAAGCGAGTTCCGACCCCCCGAAAAAGAGCCTGCAAGACAAACGCAACAAGAGAAATGGATTTGGATCTGGCGATGGCCGCCGTGGTCGGCGCGCGGATCCTCGGCGAGATTGAAGACACAAATCTAGAAGAGGTACGTCTCGGTTTTGCCGTCTGCGTTGCGCAAGTATTTCTTCCCTTGGGATCAATACCCGCCGTGTTGAGTGTTGCCTCGTTTCTGTGCGGATGCATGTCCCAAGAAGCACAGCTCCCGGCTCAAAATTTACGAGAACATCCCAAAACAACTCACCGCCCAACCCTAAGCCATACACTAACCCTAAGTAGCTCCTCACTTCCCTCCAAGCCACCCGCTACAATCCGGACCCGGAGACCTCCTCCCCGACCTCCCCCACTAGCCCGCCGCTCCGGCAACTAACCCAAGGCCCGCCGATCAAACTGACCGGCCATGCACCCCTGGACGCCCTGCTCCGCGCCCACCACCGCACCCACCGCCGGAGCAGCACCGGGACCACCAGAGGAGCAGGAGCAGGAGCAGGAAGCGGGGGACACCCGCCCACACTGGCTCTAGCAGGCCGCTCCGCCCCGCTCGTCCACGCCCTCCTCGCGCACGTATGCACCGCCCACACCGCCCTCGTTGTCCTCGGCCCCGGCGCGCTCTTCGACGCCACCCGCATCCCGCGCGCCCACGCCGCCCACGTCCACGTTGTCCGCACGGCCGCCGCTGTGACGCCGGAGCTGGTGGCCCGCGCCCAGGAGTGGATGGTGTACGCGCCGCACGCGAGCACCCACCGCCCGTGGTGGGGCACCGTGGTGCTGGGCGACGCCGCCGGGGCCGTCCGCGCCGGCGTGGACGTCGTCGTGGGCTGGCGCGGCTGGTTGCGGGTGGACCGCGAGCCGGTGCGGCCGTTTGGGGCCGTTGAGGGGCAGGCGCCCGGCGGCGGCAATGGCGGCGGTGTGGGTGTCAAACAGGCCATGCGCATGCGTGCGGCTCGCCAGGCGGCGGTTGATGGCGCTGGTTGGCTCGTCACGGCTGCCGAGGGTAGGATGCGGTTTACGTGGACCTTGGATCCGGGCGACGGTGGGGAATCTGACATGCGTGAAGCCGAGACTGGGCTGAATACGGCGGCCCCAGATGGACACATTGATACACAGCTTTCAGGAACCACCCCTGACAACCTTGACCTTTCTCCTCCATAGCCTATTGGCATACACACACTCACACTCACACTCACACTCACAGACTAAACAGTAACACAATCAACTTTATTAACAATGCTCCCATGTGGACATTCCCGTAACGCCGTACATTCCCATTCATAGTTTTATAGTCAAAAGTTATACGTGATCTATATCTGTCTGTTTCCCAAACTCGTTGTGTAAAAGTAGTAAGACACACCACAAATCAACGGCCAAAGAAAAAAAAAAGAAGCATAAAAGTCAAACCCGAAGAGCGAAGAGAAAAAGTCGCACTAGAAATCAAAAGACACGCATATTATATGTATATATATAAGGGTTGGTTGGAATCAAGTGAACCATCAACTGTTCCAAAACCCTGGCCGGCCCCTGGCTATCGGGAAATGCAGGTGGGAGGCCCATGCAAGAAAAAAGGAATCATCACTTCATGAAATCAAAAAGAAACCCACAGGTCCTCGGGGATTCTCGCCGTCCTCCAGACTCTCTACTGGAGGTTCACAAACAGCCCGCCATCGACCAGCAGCTGCGCACCAGTGACATATCCACTGAGCTGGTCGCAGGCCAGGAACACCGCCGGGCCCGCAAGGTCGACCGGGTCGCCGGTGCGGCCCAGCGGAATGCGGCCCTCCATGTAGGCCCGCTTGGCCGGATCGGCAAGATCCTGCTCGTTCAGCTGGGTCCGGATGGTTCCGGGAAGCAGAGCGTTGCACCGCACGCCGTACTGGCCAAGAGCGCAGGCTGCACTCTGGGTCAGGCTCAGCACTCCAGCCTTGGACGGCGTGTAGTGCGCCTGCCGACCACCACCCACCAGCGCCGAGATTGAGCTGATGCCAATGATGCTGCCACCGGGCGGGCTCTGCTCACGGGCCATCTGGCGGGCCGCAGCCTGGATGACGTAAAACGCTCCGTCAAGGTTGGTGCGCAGGGTGTCGGTGAGCACCTCGGCAGTCACATCGAGGAAATCAACAAACTCGCAGATGCCCGCGTTCGACACGCAAATGTCCAGACGGCCATTGGGAGAGTGGCAGTTCGCAGCATACGACACCAGATCGCTCGCCACCGCCGGATTCCGCACGTCGCCCTGGCGCAGCACCAGTCGGCCGACCGATCCCTGCGGGACGGGTCTGGGAGCCCGGCGGAGGCCAACCGTGGCATTGCTCACAGTCTTGAGCCCAGCGACCGGCTTCTTGGCCTTTGTTTTCCGCAGCGGGCTTGCCACTGTGTATACCACTCCGGACTCGTCGTCAACCTCGCCCACTGAATCGTCCTCTTCATCGTCAAACACATCAACCGCCTCATCCTCAGACGAGAGCTCGGGCGTAGCGTCTCCGTCTACCAGAAGCGCGGCCGCCTCGCGCACAAGCGACTCGGCATGAACGGAGTCGCGCTCCAGGCCCAGATGGTTCACCACAACGTGGCAGCCCTGGCGAAGAAAAGCCAGGCAAATGGCCCGGCCAATTCCCGTGGTTCCACCCGTGATAATGGCCGTCTTGCCGGCGAGAAGGTTGAGAGACTGCATTTTGATGGTGTGTGGGGGTATATATATAGGATGAAGGGAGCTCGGGAAGTGGTATCGGAGAGGAACGGAGGTATATTTGGAGATTCGGTTGGTCGGGTGAGATTTCGGTGATTGGACCAAAACAGCCAATTGATGGATGAGACGGGAATGACTTGCTTGACACAGGAAAAAAAGTAATGGCACAGTAAATATAATGCAAACAATATATGGACACCGAGACAAAACGTGAATGCAACGATACCGCTCGCTGATTGATTGATAAGAATTAAGACTTGATATATAAAATGAATTCTGTTGGCCGTTCACCGACCAAGGGGAAGAAAAAATAAGATAAAAATAGTTCAATTATCTTTTCTAGAGTATACCACAATGGATACTTCCGCAATAAAAGCGTCTAGTCTCGACACCAGTGGGATAGAAGTTCAAAAGTGAGCAGAAAAAGTGCCACAAAAATATGTTCCTGTTGGACAACCGAACAGTGAAAAGATCGATCAAGACTCAGTTGCAGATCAAGAGAGAAGGGGAAAACCTGGCCTCTCAGTAGGAGACGGGAATCAAGGTTTTAAGGGAAAATGAAATGAACGAGAGAGAGACGGAATCCGGACTCAATCGTGAAGGAAGGAAAAAGGAGTTGAGAAGAAAAGTCCATCAATTCCCCTTCCTCCCGTGTTTTCTTACTTACGGGGGTACATTACATATCCTGAGCAGGTGAAAGTGGTTTGGACTTTGCATCCTCACCGTAGCCTCTTGCAGTAGGGTGAATTTTTTTTCTCCAGCCGTTTCACCACTTTTCGAAGCTGGAATCGTCAAATAAACAGTCGCGGCTTGACAACGTGGTCTCGGGTCTGGAGGATTAGCTGCAGCAAAAGAAAATAACGGTTACAAAGCCAGTGGGAAAAAAGGGGGGGACCGAGCATGGGATGGGGGATGGGGAACGGGGGGGATAGAGGCCGACCTTGGCTTGCGGATGTGCGAACTCTTGCTGCCATTAGGTCACTTTTTCCCCTCATACGTTTTTTTTTTTCGGGTTGGCAGCTTGGGTCACCAGTACCACACATATATCTTCTGGGCAAATATATGCAGGACCCCTGGCCGACTTACTTGTTTGGGATGGTGGAGTTCTTGGGATTGAAGGTAATGAGCATGGATTGGGAAAGTCCTTTTGCAATTTCGGGGATAGGATAAACAGCCGGGAATGCACCGTAGAAAACGTGGGACAATCGAGGGCAGCATGTGGACTTGCAGTGGACTTTTGGGATCGTGGGAGAACGAGGGGACGGTATTGTTGGGAGAGCGAATGGGCCGGGACGGCAGCTGGTAGCGAGGGCATGACAGCTGGTGACAGGTGGCGGCACGAGCGCGTGGGTGCGGAGGGGGAATGGAGAGACCGAGGCCGGTGCCGGTGCGGAAAAGCACACGAAGAGAGTGTGACAAGACATAGTCGGGCCAGTCAACAGCGGCAGACATCCGACGACAAGATTGGGACAAGCGGAGGCAGAGACGCCAGCAGCTGTGATCTGATCGGGTCTGGACTGGGTCACTAACTCGGACTCGGAGTCAAGAACAAGTGAGCAGGGTGTTTTCTTGCAAGTGAGGCTTGATTCAGCCACACGAGGCGCGGCAGTGGAGTTGAGGTGTAAACCCTAAGTCGGAGCACAAGGTTAGCATGAGTGGTCAAGATAAGTGGGCGGCCGGAGGTCGGCAGTCCTTCGGCGCCGGAAACAATCACGTGAAAGGCATGGCCGAGACGCTCCGAGCCGGATGCGGGGGTGTGGTATGGGATATGAAGTAGCTGAAGGAGATGCAATTAGACGCGACCATGTTGAAGCGGTGCAAACGCTGGCTGGCTAGATGGAACAGCAGGCTTCGCTTCACAAGAGGACACATGTGGCACCGAAGAGGATACGACGCCGTGAAGACTTGGCGGTGAGGACGATTGGTGTGAAGTCAAGCAGGCGAGAAGAGAGGATAGAAAGGAATTGGAAACGGGAATGCGCATAAGGCATAGAATATGAATGGAGGGAGCCACAGAAGGCGATGCTCTGGGAGAAGAAGTGAGATGAGAAGAGGAAGAAGAATGGAAAGGAGAAGAAAGGAATGAAGGGGCGATGAGGGAAGAAGAGAGAAGATATAGGAAGAGAGCCAGAGGAGAGTGGTCACGAGGAGGGCAGGGAGAAGTGTTAGATAAGAGCACGAGCGAGATGTTGAAAGAGGAAGGAAGTATCTGGCGAGAACGGTAGCATGAGGGAAGGAGCGAAATATTTATGATATAGAAAGGGAAAGAGTCTATGATACAGAGAGGGAAAGAGGACAAGAAGACAAGACAGATGGTCTGATCAAGTGAGCAGAATAAAACAAGATGTGAAGACGGGAGAGGGAAGGAGGGAGGAAGAAAACGGCAAGTGGTAGACCGGAGAGAAGGAGCAACGGAGGCAGAGAGAGAAAAAGTGGGAAAGAAGGAGAAAAACGTGAGAGGGAAATGCAACCGGGAGAATAATGGAGGAAGGAAGCAAGAGAGAGAAGTTGAGGAAAGAGGAAACCAAAGAGAAAAAAAGAACAAATCGACGCAGAAAGAGAGCAACAGAGAGAAAATGGAAAAAGAAAGAGAGAGTGTGAACAGGAGGAGGAATGGGAATAGGGCAGGCACAGAAGAAAAAATAGGCCACACGACAGAAATGAAAGCGAGAGAAAAGGAAAACCTCTCCAGTCCCTCCCCCAGATTTCCATCGTGAACAAACCCGTTGTGTTCGTTCTCTCCGTGAATCTGCACGCCCCCCCTCCTCCCATTCAAATCTCTTCCCGATTCAGGCGTCGGTCAACAGGGGAGCACGCTTGATCTGGTGCTGTATAAAAACGGCCGCGCACATTAAAAACCACAGAGAGGCAGGCCTGCAGGGCTCAGGGATTTTCCTGGCACGCGGGCTGAAAGAGGGAAAGTGGCCCAGGCTTGGACACCGAGGGCGTCAACAGGGAAGGTGGTCGCGTGCTCCTTCTTTCTCTGTGTCCGCTCTTTCCCTCTGTTCTGGTTCTGGTGGTTGTGGTTTGTGGGGGGAGCTGTACAGTATAGTGCAGGAGTGAGAAGTCTAGCAGGCGACAAAAAGATAAAGCGGAAGGACCCACCATCCCCCGCTGCGATGTTTGTCCGAGCCGGGACTGGGAAGAGCCACGGGGAAGAGAGAGGAGAGCGGTTCGGGCGAATTGGGGGCGCGCGTGAACACTCTGCCGAGTCCGCTTTAGCCGTGATCGGCCTGTTCACGGCCGAGATATATGTATGTACAGTACAGTACTGTAGACGGACAGACGGGCAGATACTGGGAAACAGAGATGGAAGGAACTATAATGAAAAAGGAGTCGAACTCAAAAATAACAGAAATAAATCGAAAAAGAAAAAAAGAGAGAAAAAAAGAGAAGAAAAATTGGCACATGGCTAGTCAGCCAGCCACACACACACATTCTAAAGTTCGGGCAATCATTACCACGAGTGCAGAAAACCAGCCCAAAACTCTTGGTCGACGCTACTTCCTCACTACCTGGCCATAAAGGAAATTTCCCCCTCGGTCGGCCCAGAACGGCAATGTGTCGTCTTATTGCTGCGCTTGGCCTCCCCTCCCCGCCGCGGTGCTCGTCCTCTCCGTTACATGCATTTCATCTAGGACTAGGAACTCCACCTGCACCTCGTAGGATGTTATCTGCAGAGGAAGACCACCCAACCCTAACCCTAACCGCACCTGGATCTCGCTACCGACATACAGCAGATGGCACTGCACTGTCAAGTAATCGAGACCAGACAAAAGAAAATTTGATAAAAATTCAGTCTATCCATGTAAAATATTCCCCTCCCCCAAAAAAGAAGCAAGCGTACACTGCAACCTAAAAAAAGAGCTCCTCGGTCAAACCATCCATCTCTCACTGCACACACACCCCCCCGCGGCCCTCTCCGTCGGATAACAAAAGTCCCGACGGCGACGACGAACGTAGTGGCCTCGACGGATACTGCTCTTAGAGCAAGTACCCTAACCCTCCGATTGTCGTCTCTGGTTCATGTATATATATCGACCGGTCGATGTAAGGAGACGTGGAGGGTCGGTCCCGGATAAAGGGTTGTGTCCATCCACTTCCTCGTTCACACCCACCAATCGATACAACCTGAGAGACCACCCCAATCAACGAGCCAAGAAGAAAAAAATTGAAACCGAAACGAAGCACCTTACGAATAGAGTCCTCCTAAATCAAGAACGCACACAACAAACACCAGACGACCCAGCCGACGAACCCACAGTGACAACGCACGAGAAGAACTAAGAACCGGTGCTATAAAGCTTCCACGCCCGCCTCAACCTCCCGCATCATCAACTGCTGCGACCGCTTGGTAGCCTCCTCCGTGGCCCGCTCGACATCCGGCTCGGGCGTCAGCGGACGCAGACCAACTGCGGGGCGCGGGAACAACAGGTAGTCCGACGGCATCAGCTTAGCCTTCGCCGCCGGGTTGACCGTGAGACCGAAGCCGGGCCGTTCGAGGTCCGCCGTGGTCAGGAACCCGCGCGTCGGGATCGGCTCGTCGAGGAACAGGTCGCCGAACACCGGAAGGACGCTGCGGCCGTCGGCCGAGTTGGCCAGGTACTCCTGGAACGGCGTGTTGGGCTGCGACATGACAAAGTGGTAGCTGTACGGCCCGCTGGCGTGCGGCACCACGGGGATGTCGTAAGCCGCAGCCATGGCCGACACCTTGAGCAGCTCGGTGAGTCCGCCCAGCCACATCACGTCCGGCTGGATGATGTCGATGTTCCGCCCCTCAACCAGCTTGCGGAAGCCGTAGCGCGAGTACTCGTGCTCGCCCGTCGTGAACTTGAGCGTCGGGTGCGCGCGCTTGATCTGTTCGAATCCATCCGTGTCATCCGGCGACAGACACTCCTCCCACCAGTTGATGTTGAGGTCGAGGCACGCCTTGGCCAGCTCAATAGTGTAGGAGACGTTGAGACTCATGTAGCAGTCCACCATGATCGGGAAATCGGGGCCGACACTTTCACGGTGCCGCCGAAGGAACTCGACATTCTTGCGCAGTCCGACGTGGCCCTCTTCAGGACAGTACGGCAGGGGCACCTTGGCTCCCCAGAATCCCATCTCCTTGGCCGCCACTGGCTCAGGCCCAGTGCAGTAAAAGTCCAGACGCTCCTTGGTAGCTCCACCGATCATGCGGAACACAGGCTCGTTGCGGATCTTGCCAAGAAGATCCCAGAGGGCCAGGTCGATGACCGATATAACCGCCACGGGGAGTCCCTTCCGGCCATAGAACATGGACGCGCGGTACATCTGCTCAAACAGCAGGTTGGTGTTGCGAGGGTCTGAACCAATCAGAAAACGCTCAAAGTGCTGGTGCACAAGCCAGCACGCCGGAGGTCCTACGACAGGTCGAAACCGAGCTTGTTAGTGGTGTTGTTGCGGCGAGCGTCATATGCACTCTGCATTGCTGTGCTATGGCTAGCGGCAGCGTCCATGTTTGACTAACCTCCAAAGCCGGTAGCAATGCCGACGGTTCCGTCTGTGGCCTCGATCTCCAAGAAGAACGACCCAAGGACATTGATCCCCCAGCTGGTCCGCGACTTGCGGTACTGCTCCCATCGTGAGCAAGGAGTCGAGATGGGAGTGTCGATGAGCCTGTGTTGTGTCAGCAAAGGTCCAAGAGGCTATGACATAGCAATGAGGTTTGAGGAGAGGCTTACCAGTGTCCACCATGGACGTTGTGGTAGTCACCTCCTGAAGATGGAGAAACATTAACTTGGTGTTAGCAAAAAACCCTTTGGATCCTACATGACCCATTCCTTTTCTCCACGAAACACCGGATAGAGACGTCAAATCATCAACAGGACATACCGGCTCCAACACCATCGATGACAAACGACCGGACAGCCCGGATGGTGGGGAATGTCTTGGTCTCTCGGCAGTTCATGGCTTGCTTTCCTGGACTTCTGCTCAACTACGCTATGGAAACTTTGGATTTTCAAGCAACTTCTCAAGGCTGAAGTTGATATCGGGGTTCAAGAAGGGTGGCCTGGGAAAGGAAAGGGGGATACGACGTGAATGATGGATGATAAAAACGTCGGGTCAAACAGACGTCGAGGAAGAGCCTTCGAGGGTATACACCTTGGAAAGAAGTTGGTATAAGTGGGAGAAAAAAGAGGAAGATGAAAAGAGAGAGAAAAGGAAGGATAACACTGGGACATGGCGAGGAATGAAGACGGACTGGAAAGTGAGGGTGATAGCCCCCTTTTATGGTCTAGCGATGGGTGCTTAGAACATGGCAGGAAACGGATACCGCTCCAACGAGGGACACCACATATACATAGGAGACTTTGAAACCACACTCACTGCTACCAGCAAGCCTATATGAGGTGCATGTATGGATCAGGGCTGCTCGAGTTGGGACAGGCCGGAATAAGGTACCAATCTACCTCAGAGGGACCGACAAAGAAAAGGACAAGTAATCACCTGCTCAGCGAACATGGGCGAGTGGAGAGGGAGGCTACACGCCATGCCAACCACCAGAGTCCACGACGAGGAAGAAAGATGCCGGCCACCTCAGCCAGCCAGCTTCCGGGGCCAGCCAGCGTTGGCAGCCAGCCAGTGAGATTGGGTTATATAGACATAGAAGGGTTGGCTTAGTTCCGAGGAGGGGGACGTGCTCTCTAGGGTTGGATTGTGTGTTATTCCGTTCATTATTAGACCATGACCCAGTACGCAACGCACAGGACTATAATGGGTGTAATTAGTCTCTCGCGTGCTTTCTGCTTTTTGGGAAGAGTGGGAAAAGACCAGGTCAGGAAGTGATGTGATCTAGAAGGTTTTGGGCTTGGGTAGGTGGGATTCTCTGCTTTGCCTTGTTCGGAAACGCAAATCTGCCAATGAAGATCCTTCCCTTGTGGCGAGAAATCACGGTGCAAAGTTGGTCATGTTATCGGCCAGGCCAAACGATACGAAGTGTCGGGCTGGGTGGCTGCGCTTATTCTCCGGCATCCGCTGGGAGAGTAGCGCTGGGACAGGAACCTTATCACTGGAGTGGATGGCTGCATATTCCACAAATCGTTGCATTCTGCAGTAGGACTCCCACAAACAGACACACACTCGCTCACACACAGTGGTGGGGGGGATGTGGGTAGACGACGAGGACAGACAAACACCGCTTGGCAGATATGGTTAGGCTGGCCTATATGCCAGAATCAACAGGCGGTATAGCCTCAAGGGGGAAGCGATGGTGCAGTTTGTGTCATGGGTTAACAACAGCTCAAAACAACAGCTCAATGAAGCTGCAATTAGAGCCAGATCTTCGGCCAGGCCAGTCGGGGAGAGTCGGAAGGCCTAGATGGCAAGTCGGATGGGCTAACACTTTCTGGCTTCAGAAGAGTCTATTCTGGTGTTTGCTTTGTCCTTCTTGCAAGTGAATGTTCATACTCCCGCTTTTGGGTGTCTTGTGACGTGAGAGTGTTAGGTGGGAGGTGCCGCCTGGAATTTGGAAATGTCGTTTGGGAGGGGTGTGTGGTCCACAATGGCGGAGAGAAAACGGGGATGATGACGGGTGGGGTGGACTATCTTTTTCGTGCTGATGGATCGGTGTCAAATGGCCCGAGACTGATTTTGATTAAATTGTTTGGCTGGAATGAATGATGAGTGAGTCTAGAAGACTTATCTTCGTCCCCTGGCTTCCCCACTTATATTGGCTTTTGGGTGGTATCTGACCTCGCCTTGCATGTTGTTCATTGGAGAGGGAAGTGTATCTCGTGTCTACCTTTTTGCTCTTCGTGCGTTTCTTGTTGGGGATTTACACAGCCATCAAACGGAATTAATTTCTTATTCAGAGATTCGTGGCTGGTGTATCCGTAGAGCTCTAGGTGGTCCAACAACAAAAGACAAGTCAGCCAGTGCCTCATATGCACTCCCAAAACACCCAAGCGCGCGCGGACGGAAATATTACCTTTATGTGTAAGATAACGAAGAAAACGCCACCATAACACCACTAGGCTGCAAGAGAGAAACAGATTAATAAGAGAAGGATCACTGGAGAAGAATGTGTAAGGGCTGCGTCGGGTTGGAGGGGTTGAACGGCCGCAGGAAAAGCACGAACCAGCGTACTCCCTGACATGATCAGGGAATAGCTGCGACTTCACCCAATTGCTCACCGAGCCGGATCCCGTTTCTAGATTACGGGTTCGCTTCCTGGTTTCGGTTCTAAAACATTCTAGCGCAAGCAGAAAGAACACGCAAGCCGTGTTAGCATCAAATCTAAGTCTCGATACAGATATCTTCGTATGGAGTGCTTGTTGGCTGAAGTGAGGAAAGAGAGATAACTTGACACCCAGAAGGGCCATTTTGAGAACCATCCGCATGGGATATCTAACGCTGTGTTTGACCTAGCCTGTAACGGGCTCCGTATCCCTGCGTCTATCTCTCACGTCGGTCAGCCGTAAAGAAGGCATCAGAGACGACGGACATACGCTACCAGGTCGGACACATCACATATCGACTCGGCCGGATGCTATACGAGTATCAGCCCAACTCGATGTTAGCAAACGAAAATTCCCTTCTCAGGCAGAACCAAACAAACTTACTGTGCACACCGCTTCTGCCGGTTGCTGCACCGGAAATGCCGAGGGATGGTGGCTAGCCGTGCCAAGAAAGGGCAATTTGTACCACAAGGGACAACAAGCCGGTCCTTAACAGGATCGCCCAGGTTTGGAGTAGACAAGGGGAGGATTTTCCGGTCTAAGGAAGACGACATGTCACCAGAAGCCAGCCGTCCATGCATACCGGACTGACTGATGGTTGTTTTCAGGAAGCGAGCCTGCATGGAAAACGGCCGCAGGAAGATAACAACTTCAGCAGCGGCTTTGAACAGAGATAGCAAACGCTGCACAGAAAATGCAAGATTGATATATTACGACTAGTCCAAGGTCCTGCTGCCGTGGACAAGACTTGCCTAAACCAACCAAACAGGCTTGTTTTCACCGTCGAGATATCGAGCCTCTTGAGTTTCGATAGCCACGGTCCCGCTACCAGCATCAGGCTCAAGCAAAGACTGTGCCCGACGCCGGTTGATGCAAGGTGTGGCACCGGGGCTGGCTGAGGTTGCGGCAGAGGTGCGTGCAATATGCAGGTTGGTGTAAGGATGAGTATCGTCAGCCGACGTTGAAAATGCCCGGCGATTGGTGTAGGTGATGTTGCATGCATGAGGGTGATGTGGATGTCGGATTGTCCCACCCGGCCAGAACACAAGTGCTAATCTTTTGTGGAGGCTATTGTCAGTCAATGCAAAGCCCGGTATACATAGGGAGACAAGACATATGGATATGCAAGTGAGAAGAGACTTACCAGACACATCACGCGAGCATTGTCCTAGTCTGGACAAGTGGCTTTTTCGTTTGGCGTCCGGCGCGGCGTCTGGGCGGAGACTTTGAAGAGCATAGTGTTACAACTCGGTGTCTGGATCACTCCGGAATACCGTTGTGGTAATGCTCATTCATGCTGTTTAGATTGAGTATCTATCTCTGAGCTCACACGGCTACTATACGTATCCGAGTAGGGGTAAAGCTGGCATTGACTAAGAGGAGGGAAAGATATGCCTGACCCCCAGCCGTGCGGCAAAGATCTGTGATACATTATTCACAGCAGCCCGACACCGGTGGCATGCATGTTGCGATATGTCTCGTGCTCATGCGACGTTTTGAGGCAGCCCATGATCGAATTGAAGGGAACAATGAGGGGTGGTGTCCAGCCCCACGATTTCGGGCTTATATGTCCCATAACACCGATATCAGTTGGCGGATCAGGCACACAAGTGGCAAAGCTGGACTGGACCAGGCCTCATGCGATTGTGTGGGTAACTGCATCTGAGCGGATCAGGACGTTGTGTAATGCCCAGTTGCTATCTGTGGTGCAACCGGCGAAATGCAGGAAGCGTGTCTGACTATACAGCCTGATGGCTTCGGCATGGTTCACGACAATGAAGTGCTCGTTGGCGGATCTTGGCTGCTGAATATTGGAGGATTGAGAAGCAGTAAGATGGAGACTGAGAGGAAGCATAACCGCGATGACGAAAAGGGCCAATGCATGCTGTGAGCACGGGAAAACCACAGATTGTTAGCGCAGGATGTTGCTGATGTGGTGATGCAACGTTGGTATGTAAGCCTTGATCGATATTGGATTTCTGGGATATTTGGATTGGCTGAAGACATTTGACTGGGTTGGAGATCAATTCGAGGCGTGAACAGTTCAGAGAAGGGAAAGAAGCAGTATGGGTTGCTGTGATCCGGAGAAGAGAAGCTTGCGGGTATATGAATGAAAGGAAGAATCAATTCGAAGAGCCAACTGTTCGATGTGGGAGAGAAGCTGGTATATATACGAAGACCAGTGTCGATGTCGTCTGCTTGACGGTTGTGCCTTCTCGATACGCTCGCCCGTGACTACGATACTGACATGAAGACGGGGAAGGAAGCACGATTTGAAACCTATATTTCACCCGTGACTCGTGCGATGCGGCGTCACAAGGACTCACAGCTACGAATAAAGGCAGTAGAATGATTTTGTGAGCGGGAAGGTGCGTTCGTTGAGACAAGTTAAGCCGCAGTTGCCTATCCTGGGTGTTCAATGCTAGAGAGTTTCGTCTTTCCTGTCATTGTCACCAAAATCAACGGGGGAAGGAGCGCTAACCGCAAAGTCCAACAACGACTTCTTCGCTTTTCAGATCTACAACCTTAAGCACAGACAGTCCATTCAACCAAACGGTCCAGTACTCGACATGAATAATTGTTCAGTGTCTGTTCCAGTGCCAACCACCACCCGTTCCTGCCCGGTGTTCGGAACCATTTTGTTGCATGCAAATATCGCTCGAGGCGAGCATGGCCATCTCATGCGTCCTGGAGCCGAAGCTGACGGTCCGTCCGTGACACTAAAACTTGTCCACAGACATGTGCATGGCTGTTTTGGGAAGGAGGCAACGTGACCAACTTCACAATTTTGGTTCAGCCCCAGATTTTTTCTGCCCGGCTTCGCTATTTCATTGCCCCGACAGGGAAAGCGACTTTTTTTTTATAAATTTTTTATTTCTTTTTTATTTCTTTTTCTTCAACCTTGCTATCTACCGCACTGGTGGTGCTTCCCTCCTGGAGCAGCCCAAAAACATACCCGCGTCAAGCGCAGCATGTGAATATGGGGAAGCTACTCTGGACTTTCCGCCGACGAAGTCCGGCATCGGCGCGTCTCTGATTGACTCTCAGTTAAGTTAGGGACTCTGACTCGATAACGAGTGCCAACAATCTTGAGACCTAAAAGGAAACCCTGGTAAACAAAATGATGTTAGTCGACTCTGGGTGAGAGGATTTCACGAGGAACAGATCTTTGGGTGGTATCGGGGAGTTTGTGAATCGAGCGACGTTCTGGCGTCTACGGCGTACTTTAGGGTCTAGGTCATAAATCTGTAAACTCCCGTTCCGTGGAGGCCAGGGGCAGAACAACATGCCTGTGAGAAAGGTTTAGTGCCATGGTGCCTGACGCCGCCATTATAGGATTTAGTGCCGTGATATCCTTTTCGACAGAATTTCGGTTGTTTCCTCCCAAGTCTCTCTCAACTCTCGACAGTATATAGTGTAAAGGCTTCTATACGATGGGTTTATCGTCACTTATACAAGACGAATGACCATACGAAGCGATGTGACAAGTACGGAGTAATACACAAACCCTGGGATAGCCGGAACCATCTTGTCAATCATGGCCGCAAGATAAGGGGCACTGGACACTGGATCATTTTTAGGTGCTGTTTCCCCCCATTTGAGGTATAAGGCGCACGCGACGCATGAGAGCGGAGACGGATACCGAGATCCATTTCTGGGTTAGTTTCCGGCGAAAGGGTTCTGGAAGGGTTTTGTCGGATGGTGTGCTCGGAAAGAAGGGAAAAAGAAAAAAAAAACCCCCCCAAAAAATCAAGAAAAAAAAAACCACTCTGGTCCAGTGAGACACAGGCCGTATTTCCAGTTTGTTCCAAGTCGCCAGAAAATCTCGGCCACACCTAGCCAAGAGGATGGAAAGCGGGCTCTCGGTATGTCGTTTTGGAAACATGAACTTCGGGATATTGACCCCTTCAAAAGCTCGCGTAGTGATTTGCTGGCCTGATTCCAGTTGCATGGGAATCGCCGAACCGATAGAAACGCCCGTCATCTTTCCTTTTTCTTTTTGGATGCACAGAGTGTCGTGTGTTCACTATCCTGATCGATACTGTGAGACTATGCACGCCTAACGTCGTGGCAGCCGACCACACGTGCGAAGTTGACGAGTTTAGAGCACACGAAGAAGGAAGGCGCTTGCTCCCGGTGCTGTGGTAAGCTATATCGACAACGGCCCTGGAATCGGGAAGGAGGACGACGGGTATCGCGTCTATTTTAGAGGCCGTATGGATTGATTAGCTGAGGAAGGAGGTTGAAGGCCTTTGGTTCTGATATATCTTGCTCGCAACACAAGCACACTGAAGAAGTCGATACACTCAGTGCCCGCCCATAAGGCCAAGCACATCGGCTGCGACGGCTGGCGTCCGTTCCCTAGCCTGGCTGGCACAGTCCATCCACATTGCCGCAATCCTGGGGATTATGTTTTCTACTTGGGTGATAAGCAGCACTCGGGCCCACTGACGGACTGGGCTGTGGTATGTGTGTGTGATATGCGTCTTGTAGGTGCTGAGTGAGTGGTTGGTGGCTTGAAGAGGCCTGTTTACACAGATCCGAACCAGCTTGTCCTTCTGGCAGGAGGAATTATACCTCAGCGCTGGTATGGCCCTTTGAATTTGAAGATCGCTGCCCACCTAGATGGGCCCTTGACGGTCGGTGGCACTGGTTCTAAGACACTGCACCATTGTCGCGTGGGTGGCGATGGCTTCCCTGTAAGCACTTTCAGGTAGGCTTAGGCACCTGTGGGGAAGCAAGGAAAAGAAAGTGCATCATCCCGGGGGGGGACATGGCTGTGGGAGATAACGAACATTACGTGAGGATTTGCGTTGGTGTTGCCATGAAAAAAGGTGCCAGAAAAAACGGCGCACCCGGAATCCGCCACAGGGTCTCAAATATGATATGCCAACCAACGGCAAATTATCCAACGGGCTATTATGGAGATGTGACCAACTGGACATCGAACATTATTATTGCCACTGCCTTTTGGAGGATGGACGGGCTAGGCCGAAATGTGGTTACCGGGGGCCGGTTTCGAAGGGGGGTGAGGTTTAAGTTCAGCAATAGATAAAGTATTATATACGGAGAAATTGAGGCCCAACGTCTTGGTGGAATCGGACGATCAAGAGATCTTATTGTCCTGTACTGTGATATATATCGAGCGGTATTATGCGAGGGTTTGGCTTGTCATGATGCACGCCCAATCGAAGAAAGAGAAGGGATGAGAATGCCGCGCTTGTCTGGTGGGATTTAATTGGCCGGACGCAACTGCGGGAAAGTGCTGTATATGACAACGGCCATCGACCTTTAGCGGGTGCTCTCCGCTGAATGCGAGCCAATCTGTCACCGAGGGCACTATCCCAAAGAGTTCGTTGGCTCATTTCGCGAGAGCCGTGTGAACAATCACAATTTCTTCTTCTTCGAGTACAACGTCTAGACCCGACGCATGGAAGTCACGATCGAGAGCAGAAATTGCACCTGCCTCTGTGTCTTGCTGCTAGAGATCATAGTGTATTCTCTCTATCTTTCCTTCTAGGGTCCCGATATGGCTCGATCACGGCCGCATGCCGATGGCTGATATAAGCCGGATGACTTCAATGACTTTAGACTTGGAGGGAAAGAAGCTGCGACCAACAACACGAGAGGAAGGAAGGAGCTGCGAATCCGGATACGACGCTTCTGGTCATTTCGCAATGAATTAAAACTCGGCCGTTCCTCATCTGCAATTTGTCTTTTGTTTAGACCGCATCTTCGTCTCCTTTCTTCTTCTTCTTCTTCTTATCCATCGTCAGCTTCAGCTAGAGTCAACACGTTCTCGGAATCTTCATATAAGCAGCCATCTGAATATATCTCGACATTCATACCACAGAGCCTGCATCGTCGCAATTACCGTCAAATCCTTCGAGGCGTATCATCACACATACTCGGGCATCTTCTTGTTCTGTTGCACTCTCGGCTCCTCGGTCATCACCAGCTTCGACATCACAAATCCACGAGTAGAAAAATCACGAACCCACCACTTCGAGCCTCTGACCATCCAATATGCGCCTCCAGTGATTCCCAGACCGTGCGATCTCTTATCTTTGCCCGGCCCCAGAGACTCTCACAAGCCGTCTGTCTGTATCTCGAACCAGCAGGGCTTGTCGTCCCGTATCATCTCGTGGCCCGTTCCAGCCTCCATCTAGGACATCACCGGAAAGCCTCCAGGGCCGACTTTATGGCCCCTAGCCCATCCACCAGTGCCACCCAAAATCTCCAAGCCAGGCCCCCTTGTCGTGCACTGCACTGACCACATTTCACATCGCGACAACCCACACTCAAGAGATCCTTCAGTGGCCGGAAACCAGAGAACAACGTTAATTAATAAAGCGGAACCGCTTATTTCTCTCCCTCACTGTGGCCTGCCTTGCCGCGTATCTCTTTCGTTCCTCCATCTGTGTGTGTGCGGCTGGACCACGTAAAATCTGTAGCGGCCTGCATGATCACCAAATCTTTCCATCTCATCCCTCTCTTTTTCTCTTCCTCCCCTTCTCCACGTCCTCCTTGTTAGGGAAATCACAATCTAATTTCCATATTCACCGTCCTCTCCTCATATTTTGCTTCTGCATCTTCACGATCTTTGCTAAGATACCACAATCAGTCACTCACTCACACCAAATCCGGCCACTAAACCTAAGCTCCTCCTCTATCTCATCTAAGCTCGGCTCAAGCTTGCCCTTCTCCTCGTCTTCAAATCACCCTTTCCCCTCCTCTGGCGTCGATTTCCGATCTTTTGGATCCTTGATCCCAAACCTCGGCCACGCGCTTTTCTGTGTTCCAACCTTATCATCGATTTTCTCCACCTCCCTCCACAGAGTTCTTTCTTCCTCACAACGAACTGTGCACATGCTCGAAATACTACGACAAGTCCCGAATCCACCAGGCTTTTCGTCGAGCCATTTTCCTCGATTCTCGCGCTGCAGCGGACAACCGTCTTCCGATTAACCGATTAACCCTCGTCGAACCCTCATCCAGCCTTGGATTTTTTTTCGGTCTCTGCCACGTCTCTCCACCTTTCGCCGCCCAAAAGAATCTCTTCCATTTGCGTCTTTGACAATGTGCAAAGAGCTGACTCGGATGTAGCCTCATGCTTTCTCCGGTCTTCCTCTCCCCCTTCTCTTCCCCTGTGACCGACCTGCCGTAATCATCTCTGGCTCCTGTCGATCTTTCTTCCGGGCACGCGCCGGCGCGAAGGCTGCATCTCTATATTTCTCCGACCGTGTGTCTCACCGTCGCTGGATCTGTCGCAACCTCTCGTGACTCCGGTTTCCGACTCTACCGATACGATCTATACTATTTCCTAGATATCTCTCCTTCTCCTGTTCTTAGCGCTCTCTTCCTTCTTCACTCTCCCGTGTCTCTTACGTCCGACTAATGTGATAAAAACATTCCATCCACTCCCGAGCTATTTCTTATTCCCTGCCCCCAAAATTCCTTCTCCGCTTATTTCGCTTTCTTGTGCGCCTGCAGCAATTTTTCCCTCTCTGCCATCCTCCCTCGGCCTTTTCTTTTTCCCGCCTTTTGCGGTCCGTTTGTTTCCGGCTGGTTTTTCCTCGGGTCGACATGCAGCAGACGCCGAGTGAGCGCGCGCACCTGACAACCCCTCCCGGTGCCAGCCTCTCGCATGCCGTCTCCGCGAACAACAACAACAACCACAACCTCCACAACCGATCTCACGCCTACACCCCCTCGCCGTCGTCTATTCCCGGCGTACCACGCGTCCCCACCCATTCCATCGGCGCTGCCACCCTGCCGTCTCACGACCCGCCGAAGCCTCAACCACCCTTCCTGTCGTCCGCGGCGAACAGCAAAAGTTCCCTCACCAACTCGAGCTATAACAATGGGGGCGGTGGATTTTCGGCTGTAAATAACCCTTCCAACAACAGCAGCAATTCTGTCGCGACCACCGGCCCTTCGTCGAATGCCTACGGCGGCGGCAATCTGAACGACCCCGATAGCGACGATCCGAGCGCCCTCCACAGCGCCGATGATAACGATGACGGCGACGACGGCGACCTAGTTCGGCTAGGGAAGCGGAAACGGCCAATATCTGTCTCGTACGTCTTTTTCTCGAGTCTCTTTCACCCCCTCCTGTCACATCTGGGGCGAAATACCCTCATTTCACCAGGTCGCGTTTGCTCACGTGCCCCTGTTGCGAGCCCCAAAACTCTATCAGAAACCCTGCTAACCTGGCTATTCTTTCTTATAGATGCGAGCTCTGCAAGCAAAGAAAGGTAAACTGCTCTTTTCCCCCTTGATTTCTCTCTTTTGCTGTGTTGCCGTGTTTCTATTTCGTCGTATGGCGGTGCCTGGTGCTCGTCTGCCCAGGGGCTTTTTTCGGCACCACAATTCCGAGGCAATATGCGACAAACCCAGTATTCAGTTCAGTCCTCCCTTCTTTTCCCGAAATCCACCAAACAAACCCTCGCACAAACCTAGTGGCACCCCCTCACTTTTCTTGACAACATCCCTTCCCTATCTACCCATCTGCCCGTTTCCTGTATCAATCTCGTTTGTTGTTTCGGGCTAGGTGGGTTTGCCTGCAAAGCCAACGCTGTGTATCGTTACTTTACCCACCACACCTGGCCGTGCGCCCATACCACAACCCTCCAATGGCTGTCATCATCGTACCACCCCACCTTTATCGAGGCCGGCCAGAGTTGGTCGCGTGCTCTCCTAACATGTTCACTTTCACCTTTGGCTGTGTATACGAGCCAAGCATCCGATTCTGGCCCATCCACGCTGTCTTGTCTCTCATCATGACGGCATCCTGTCTCTTTGTATCCGCCCGCATGTCTCACGGCCTGGACCTGGCCCGATGTTACCGTCGGGGTCATGTTCCGTCCCGGTCGTTCCATGCTCATGGTGTGGAGGACTTGACAAGCTTTCTTGTTTTTTTGTAGACACACCATGCCTTGGAGCCTTTATCTAACCGACACATCCTACGTATTAGGTGAAATGTGACCGTGGCCAGCCGTCTTGCGGATGGTGTACGAGGAACAATGCTACCTGCGAGTATAGAGAGCGCAAAAAGCCTGGTCTACGCGCCGGCTACGGACGGGAACTTGAACAACGCCTTGACCGGCTGGAAGAAGTGCTACGTAACCATTCCCAGATCCTCGAAACTGCCCTGTCGGCCGTGACCCAGAACAAACAAAGTGCCTCGGCATCCCAGGATATACATGATCCTTCTGCCGCCGATGGACCACTATCCTCAGTCCAACCACCGATATCAGGTTCGGCGGGCACAGGCCCTCTGGCGGCCTCCAACAATGCGGGCGCGATGGCGATGGGCCCTTCGTCGCGACCTGGCTACGGAGGCCAACCGTTATCGTCGGCTTCAAATCAACCCTACAACTTTGGCTCGACTATTTCCGGCGGGGCATTACACGCCGAGTACCAACAGTCGGCGGGGCTTGCAAACAGCCATGCCCTTAGTTCGATTATCAATCGCGATCCTCCGCAACAGCATGCATCTGCCGACTTCCGCACCGGGTACGACTCTGCCGGTGCTTCGTCGCAGCTTGCATCTCCCGAAGCTGCGCTCCAGGCTCGATCCGACGGCGCAGGCAACGACGGCGAAAACGAACTGCCTCCCTACGACCTTCTCTACTCGCTTGTTGATCTGTACTTCAAACATATCAACACGTGGTGTCCGATCCTGCACCGAAAGACCACTCTCGACGCACTCTTTGGGGCCACCCCGTTGGAGGAAGCCGACCGGGTGTTGCTTCACGCCATTGTGGCTACTACGTTGCGCTACTCGTTAGATTCGCGGTTGACGGTGGAGAGGCGGGCATACTACCATGACTTGTCGAAGAAAAAGGTGCTGCTCTATGGCATGGCCAACTCTTCGGTGAAGAGCCTTCAGGCTCTGGTGATCTTAGCTTTAGACCTTTGCGGTAGTGGCAACGGACCTCCCGGATGGAACATTATGGCCTTGATCACACGGTCGGTTGTCCAGCTGGGCCTGTCGGTCGAATCGTCATCGCTGCTGGTGTCTCCAAACTTCACTTCAATCTACACGCTCCGAGCTATGGTGCTCCCGGATCCGAAAGATTTTATTGAAGAGGAGAGTCGGCGCCGTCTGTTCTGGATGGTGTATCTTCTGGACCGATATGCCACGGTGTCCACGGCGTTCGAGTTTGCGCTCGATGACCGCGAGATTGATCGCATGCTGCCCTGTCGGGATGATGCTTGGATGAAGAATATGCGGGTATCGACACGGTGGTTCCGAGCCGATGACGAGAGATATGATCTCCCAGAATACCGGCTTGCTAACCAAGAGAATCTGGGAGCATTTGCCTACTACATTGAGATATTGGGGATTCTGTCCAAGATCCACAAGTTCTTGAAAGAGCCGGTTGACATTACGGCGGTCAGCCAGGTGGAAAAGTGGCAAATGCGGTACAAGCAGCTCGACAGTGATCTGTCTCAGTGGCGGTTCAGTCTTCCTGGAGAGTATGGCAACATGTCAAAACTGTACCAGCCCAGCACCAAGCCGCTGAACTGTGGCTGGGTCATGCTGCAGGCGACGTACCACACGGCCATCATCCGATTGCACTCGTCGGCAGCATACCCAACCACACGATCGCCGATCTTTGCGCCGAGTTTCAGCGCGTCCCAGCGGTGCCACCAGGCAGTCGTACAGATCAGCGCGCTCAGCGAGTTTGTGCTGGCGAATCATCTGCTCAACAAACTCGGCCCGCCGTTTGCTTTCACGCTGTGGGTGGCTGCTCGCGTGCTCCTGGTGCACGGCTCGACCGTCGAGCGCGTGGTGTCCGGCCAGATCTCGTTCTACGTCGAGTCGCTGCGCGAGATGGGGCGGTACTGGCCGGTGGCGGCGCGCTACTGCGAGCTGCTGGAGCGGGTGCTGGAGGAGCACCGCGAGAGCGAGACGCAGGGCGACGGGGTGACGCCGAGCACGGTGAAGATTCTCGCGGACATGCGGCGCACGGCGTTCGACCTGGACTTCCTGATCTCGCGGCAGCCGCGCAAGCAGACGCCGACGTACCTGTCGCGCATGCAGGGTGCCACCACGCCGGTGCGCACACCGGCGCAGAACGAGCTCGAATACTTTGACGTGTTTGATTTCTTCAACGTGCCCCGCCTGCCGATGAGCGTCGACGGGTTTCCGGCGGCTAGTGGGCAGAACACCGCTGGCGGCGCCGGCGGGCCTATTGGTGGGGCGGATGGGTCCGACGTCAACGGCGTCGACGGTGTTGGCGCGCGGGGCATGTCGGGCGCGATGTCTGTCAGCAGCCCGGTGGCCGGCCCGCCCGGCAATATGATGATGCCCGGCGCAGGGGCGTCCGCAGCGTCGGCCGTGTCGCAGGTGGGCGGCGGGGCGAACACGACCGTGACGAGCTCCGGGATGACGCCCAACGGGCGCAGCGGTGGCGGCGGCAGCGCGGGCGGCGGGGAGATGAGCAGCAGCGCGGCGGCGGCGGCGGCGGCGGCGACAGCGGCCAGCATGGTCGGGGTGGCGAATAGCCAGCGGGCGGCGTCGGTGTTTATGAATGAGTTCAATATCACGAATTTCATGGTTGATGTTGAGCAGGATTGGCTGTTCAAGGCGGAGAACGGCAAGTTTATCAATTAGGGGGGGATGGTAGCAGTTGGCTGTGTTGTTTTTCTTGGGGGGTGTGTGTGTGTGTCTGTGTGTACCTGCCCAGTTGGTGGTACTTTTGTGTTCTGGTGTGGTCATTTTTTGATCTGCATGTGTGGTTCTTGTGATGGTGGTGGTGCAAGTCCTGTGTGAGCCATACTTGTTAGCATTTGATACCCCCTTTTTATTATATGGTTTTCTCTTTAGAGTATGATTGCTATTCTTGGTGTGAGTGAGTTGTATTATTGGTGTGAGTGAGTTGTATTATGTATTCTGCTCAAGACTACACCCAAGGACCACCTAAGGACCCAAATGTGAGGTTCCATATTATATTTCGTCGGGGTTTCAGTGATGAGAATTAGAGGCCTTAGGGTTAGGGTTCTCCTATTCTGATTCTTGGGCCAGCTTCTGGGCTTGACTTGGTGTGCTGATTAGGGCTATTTGGGACACTCTTGTATGAGACATCTAGTGTGTATGTCTGGAGAGATGTTCCTGTGGTGCTAGAAGTGTGGGTAGGAAGTTGGAGAGGAGATGGATGGGAGTGACAGCTTGGCCTCATACAATACTATGATAATCTAGGGTCCTCTGGTCTACATAGTTCATTTGGACATAAGAAACGTAGTAGATGCTCAGTATGGATGGAATGACACTGCACAATGATCTGGTGAGAGTATCCCAGATATCCGCCTTAGCTAGTGCTCCTCTGTCTAACCCTAAAAACTCCAACTATCACGGGCTAGTATTCTATAGCAGTTCCTTGACTGACCTGCACACCAATATAGGAAACCATCAGGAGCACCTTCCTGAAGTGATGGCACTCCTAGAAGCCCTAACCTTCAGGCTTCAACAAGAACAGCGCGCACAAAAACAAGCCAGATATATTCACGTGCCTAACCCTAGATACTAGATCTTATCACGATGTTTACTTGCTCTATTTACCTGCGTATCGTTGTGAATATTTCAGCAAATATCCGTGGTCCCTCGTAAACAAAAATACAGAGTATAAATATCTTCTGATGCTCCCGCCTACGTCTCAAACTGTTTTCTCCTTTCTTTTCTTCTTTTCTTCTCCAGCTACAAAAACAGGTCTTCATTTCTTTCTTGTCTAGACTTTTGAGAGCGTTCTTGTTCCTTTCTTTACCACTCTGGCTAAGTGGTTCCTTCTTTTAAGTTCAGACTTTGAACTTTTCTTTTCTTCTCTCGTCTTCTTCAGTGTTATTATTCATTGATATTCTGGGCTGTTACACTTGGTATGTTCACGATTAAAACTCTATGATGTTATCTCTTGGTTCTTTTATATCCAAGTTTAACAACTTCCCCTTCTCCTCTTTCCATTGTTTAGAGTTATTTATTACTCTTACACTACTATCGTATGTTAACAAGAAGGCTCAAGTTAAGATTCCTTTGGACAATCTCTTGATTCAGTCTTGGTCTTTGATTTCAAGCTTAGCTACTGGTCTTTGACGAGTTGTCCTAAGTGCTCCTTCGTGATAGCTTGTTTCACGACTTCCTTTGCTCAGAGCTGTGTTTCTCTGGGCTTTCTTCATGTGAGTTAACTTCTATTAATACATATGACTGCTTGCTACCCCTATCATTATTTCATATGACCGTCACTAACTACGTGTGGTTCAAACTCATGTCATAGTCTGTTTGATTCATTCATTCATTACTAGACCATTGCCTATCTTTAAGTTATTCGTTCAGCACTTTGTGAGTTGACCTAGCCATAACAGAGTCTATATCAAGAGCAAGTCAACTAACAATCAACACAGTAGTGCTTGTTTAAGCCGAAAAGATGTGCATTGAACACTTTCGGCAGTTCAAGTGCCCCGGCCCGATTGCGAACGAGAATCTCACACATAATCAAACTTGGACCACATTTTGCAGTAACGTGGTGCCGTGCAAGACCGAAGAACGGTCTATTGAGATCGGCGTTGACAAAAATGTGTGTCCCCGCTGTTCTGGACAGCCCCATACCCTCCGTCGTGAAGGAGTTCGCACCCGGGTCCTGGCACCGGAAGGCCGCGACGCAGCGATCCAGGGCCTCCTCGCACCGGGCAACCTTCCGCGGAATGTGGTTGCAGACATTCCAGACAAGGTGCTAGTCGAGTGCACCGAGACCACCGGCGGCGAGTATGGCCTTCCCATCCTGGAGTTTACGGGGGAGGACCGCGACATCATCCTGGCGTATGCATATGTCAGACGCCTCTCGCACCTCGCGCACTCGTTTGTCCGCACCCACTCCACCACCGAAGTAGATGAAGTCAGCTTCTTTGAAATCTACCGGACGGCGTTCTGGGAACGCCAGTGCCACCGAGACGGCCACCATGCGAGTCTCTGCGCCTGTGACAGCAGCACGGGAAGCACGATGCTCTTCAACCCGGCCAATGCCCTGCGCAACGACCTGGCCGACGCCTGCATCAAGAAGCTCGGGGATAGCTCCGACCACCTCCAGCGAGTCGAGACGGATGCCGATCTCTCCGACCTGTGGAAGGAGCGCCAGGCCTACCTGATGGAGTATGCAGGCGAAAACGTCGGTGCCAGCTTGCGGGGCGAGGAGATGGACGCGCAGATGCTGCACAACTTCCACCTGATAAGCGATCAGGTGAAGACACGGGAAGATGCCTGGCGGGAGGCGGTGAGCGCGGCTTGGAGGGACATTCTCCGGGGACATTTCGCCAGCGATACTCGCGGCGATGTCGGCAGGGACCAGCTGCAGGCGGTCCAGATGAGAGTGCGGGCGTTTTGTCTGTTTGCCAAGGTCCCGATCATGGATGCGGGCCTGTCGGGGCGAAGATGTGGCTTCGTCCTCACCATTCTGCTGCGGTGCGCTGTCGGCGGCGCCTGGCCTGCGGTGTTCCCAGCGTTTGTGCCCGGGGTGGAAGAGCTGTGCCGCTCGATTGACCGGGAATTCGCCGACTTCGCCGGGGAGGTTCCGGCGTATTTCTCGCGGCCGATGATGGTGCCGCTGATCCCGGAGCCCGCGGAGGCAGGCTCTGACCTGCAAGGCCCGAGCCGGGCCTTGCAGTCTGGTGGCGAGAACAAGGACAACGAGAAGAAGGAGCAGGAGAAGGGTCCGGTCCGCCGCCGGGGAAAGGGCCGCAAGACCCTGGAGAGAGAGGCTGAGCGCCGAGCGGCGATGGCTGCTGCCTTGGAGAACCAGGACGAGGAGATGCAAGAGGCCGAGGCTGACGCCGTTGGGCAGGATGGGGTGCTGGCGCCCACCGCTAAAAAGGTCAGAACAGCTCCCGGCAGACAGGCGAACAGCTTGGACAAAGGGGACTCCGCCAAGCCGAAGCGTTTCTTGTTGCCCAAGCCGCAGGGAGGTGGAAGCTCTCTGGCTGCCCCTGAGATGTCCGGTGGGACTTCTCTTGTTGTGGCAGAGCCTAACGACCAGGCTTCCTCTTCTTTGGCCGCTCCCATTGACGTTGGTGGGCTTGTTATGCCCACAACCCCTGGCCAAGCAGCCGAAATGTTGTTGCTTAAAGATAGTCGCCGCCAGCCAAGACCGACTCTCTCACCCATCAACCAAGAGCCGATCCCGGACATGCAGAAGGCCGCCGGCGATGTGGCGCCAGCGACGACGGCGCCGACTACCGGAGAAAAGGCACCTTTCACCGCCCATGTTCGGATCGGCCCCGCCGATCCCCCCACGCTGCGACGCACCAAGCCTCCCACCGAGCATGGCTGGCGCCGGTACCCGGACTACTTCCGGGAGCTGGTTGACCGGCTGGAGATGAAATATGCTTTCCAGACCGGACAGGTGCGGGCGTGTCGGATTTACCGAGAGGTCATGGATGCGACTGCGGCCGCGGAGGCCCGGCGGCAGGGGACTGCGGAGGCCATGACCCAGTTCTCCAATGAGATTACCACCAAGATGGAGGTCGAGCTCGCCCACCTCGACAAAGCGGAGCGGGACCGGATGACTGCGGTACGGATCGAAAACGCCGTCGACGCCGCGGACTATGCGGCCATCGCCAACGAGACGACGGAGGAGCGGACCGAGCGGTGGCTCCGGCGCCGGGCGGCCTCGCCGTTCCAGCTGGACATCAACAACTCCATCCGGGAAGCGGTCGAGGACACGCTGCTATTCGTGATGCAGCATCCCGACGTGTACCTGGTCAAAGCCAACGATGTCGACTTTCGCAATGGCATTGATTTCACCATGTTCGCTTCCAGCTCGGCCGAAAGAATCAAGAAGGTCCGGCAAGATCCGTACTTCGCCCAGCTTGCCGGCTACGAGAAGCCGATTCCTGTGCAGACTATTGAGTACACGCTGGTGGCGACTCCGATTCCCATGCCGGGATCCAACCGGATCCAGTACCCGCCTGTCGAGAAGAAATACTGGTGCCGTCCTAGTGAGCCTGACTCGGGCGATGACGACAATGAGGACGGTGGAAACGGCGGAGATGGCGGACACAGCCTCGACCAGCCTGCTGGTGGTGGAGAGCCTGGTGACGTCAACACCGGTGATGACGGAGAACAGGAACAGGCCCGCGACGAGAACAACTCCGGTGCACCCAACAACGGACTGACCGACGGAGATGAGAGCGTCGAGAAGAGCCATGGCGCAGATTCTGCGACCGACCCCGGACGGACGACTTACGGAGGTGTCATCGACTTGACGACCAACTCGGGACAGACGACTAGCGGAGGAGTTATCGATTTGACAACCGACTCTGGACTGACGACTAGCGGAGGTGTCATCGATTTAACAACCGACTCTGGACAGACGATTAGCGGAGGTGTCATCGACTTGACGACCAATTCTGAACAGACGACTAGCGGAGGTGTCATCGATCTGGCAACTGACTCTGGACAGACGACTAGCGGAAGTGTCGTCGATCTAACAACCGACCCCGATGTTCAGCCTTCCGAGCCCAATGAAGTAGTCGAAGTGATTTCCAACATGGCCATCTGCGAAGCCACCGAGGATGAGGCACAGCCTGAAGAGGCCGTAACCGAAGTTGCAAGCCCGAGCAATGTCACAATGGATGATGCAACGCTGGAACATGATAACGGACCGACCGACGGAGATGAGAGCGTCGACAACAGCCATGGCGCAGATTCTGTGATCGACTCTGGACAGACGACTTGCGGAAGTGCCATCGATCTGACAACCGACTCTGCACAGACGACTAGCGGAGTTGTCATCGATCTAACAACTGATCCTGATGTTCAGCCTTCCGAACCTATTGAAGCGGCCGAAGTGACTTCAAACACGGCCATCTGCGAAGCCACCGAGAATGAGGCACAGCCTGAAGAGACCATAACCGAAGTTGCAAGCCCGAGCAACGTCACAATGGATGATGCAACGCCGGAACCCAACAACGGACCGACCGACGGAGACGAGAGCGTCGACAAGAGCCATGGCGCAGATTCTGCGACCGACTCTGGACAGACGACTAGCGGAAGTGTCATGGATTTGACAACTGACCTCGATGTTCGGCCCCCCGAACCTATTGAAGCGGCCGAAGTGACTTCAAACACGGCCATCTGCGAAGCCACCGACGATGGTGCACAGCCTGAAGAGGCCATAACCGAAGGTGCACAGCTTGAAGAGGCCATAACCGAAGGTGCAACCCCGAGCGACGTCACCATGGATGATGCAACGCCGACACCCAATCCTCAGATTGCACCCGCTGAGTCCAAGGACCAGCCCAAGGAAGCCGATACACCCCGCGAGACCGGCACCTCTGACGCCCCTGAGACTGCTGTGATTGTGCCGATGAAGCGCGGCCGGGGACGTCCGCGAAAGTACCCGCTTGACCCGAACGCTCCACCCAGACCCGCTGCGCCCCGTCAGCCCCGGACTCCAAAGGCGACTGCCACCGGCCGCAAGAGACAGTCTGCACAGCCTGTCGCCCAGGGGCGGTACCAGTTTGACCTGAATGTCGGCCGGGTGGCCCCGATTGATAAGACCGGCGCTACAGACTCGTTCACGGGCAAAATCGTGGCGTTTCAGGAGTCTCTCGAGCTGCACCGCGACGTGCTCAAGGCCAAGGCCGACGTGCACGCGATCTTCATGAGGATCTTTGAGGAGAATACCGAGCGCGTGACGATGGACCTGATGCGGGCTGTGGCCGAGACTGACGCGATGGGCTCGACGGACCGAGCATTTGGAAGCGGTGACCGGTGCGAGTGTGCTCTGTGTGGTGTGAACTACTGGGAAGCTGACGAGATCGACATCTCCGCCAGTCCCACGCAGAAGATGACGATTGACGAGGAGCGCATTCTGGCGGGGAGCCCGCGGTGGCAGAGCGTCATTGGATCGTTTGGAGGGCCCGGCTTCACGAAGACTGATGCCGAGCTGAAGAGATACCTCGATGGTGGTTGGGGAGAGCTTCCGGCTGGTGCCGGCACGGTCACATTCCCCGGAGACGAGAGCAAGGAGGATATCCAGATACTTGGAGATGCTCTGCTGAGTGCCGGTAAGTGTGAAACAGCCTCCATCGACTGTTGCTGGCACTGGACATGTACACTAACAACACCCTGTCTCTCTCTACCAGATAACGGAGACAAGCTTAGCAACCTCATGAAGATGCTCGACACCCTGCAGAGCTCGCAGCCTACCGAGATGCAGCCAACGACACCCATCGCCGCATCGGAGTCCCACGATCAGAAGACCGACGCCAGCCGCAGTCCCACAGATTACAAGAGACAGCTGCAGAAGCTTGTTCCGCAGCTAGCCAAGGCCTCCCGAGCGTACCACAAGAAGCTGCTTGATGGACTGATGCGTGAGGGCGACGAGATGGCGGCCACGCTGTACCTTTTGCGCACATACCGGCCTCCACTGAGCGGACATCGGGTGTGGCGACCGGCGGAGTTTGATCCCCTGGCACCGAAGAACGCGGGACGCCTGTTCTTCCAGAATGGCGGTGATATTCGCGCGTGGAGCTTCCAGGATCTTGGATCGGTGGTTGTCTATCGAAAGCGGTGCGTGGAGGAAGATGGTGGTGATAGCGGCACCGAGACCATGGATCCCGACACGGAGATGGCCGATGCCTGCGCGAACGACGACGCAATGGATGTCGACGAAGTCCAGCAAGCCACCCCCAGTCAAGCGCTGAGCGAGAATGCACACGAGCCCGCGACCGCGACCGCACGCGATACCGACTCTGCTTCGGTCACGCCGATTCTCCGGCACTTTCACGAGCCAGCAGTGCGCATCAAAGCATGCGGCCACACCGTCGGCCTGCGCTGTCTGTACCGACTGTGGGTGGCATCCAACATCGAGAGAGAGGAGTTCGCGCGCGCCGGCAACGGCTGGAACTGTCCGGTGTGTGCGTGCAATGTGCTCCCGTATGAGCAGTTCCCGGTTGACCTGCTGCGCAAGGTGTGGGTTCCCGCTGCCGACGGAGTTGCTGCAGGCACGGCGCCTTTCCCGAAGGTGTGGAGTACGTGGACCGCGCCCGCCGAGATATGCGAGTCGACTTCTGCTTCGAGTGGCAGTCACGGACGTTTGCCGGGTTGCGGCGATGGAAGCTTGTCAGAGAACAGCTGGTTAGCGTTGATCGAGTCTCTCTGGGCGGAGTAGGCGCAAGCAGCTGAGAACAAGCCCCATGATGCTGGCCCTGGCGTGCAGCAACGGCAGATCGTGACTTTGAGCTCGATCATCTTCACTCATTCTGCGATCATGTTCAGTCCCCCTCTGACTGACAGTGCCAGCCGCACTCCAGTCCACGGGTTCTGACGACTCCGAATGAGGAGAAGTGGAGGAAAGGAATGGGTACAGAAGTCCCGGGTGAGCGGGGGTTTTCTTCTGGTTGATGAAGAGGGGTTTTTATGATGGATACGGAATTCAAGATTATTAGCGGATAGAACTTCTTTAGAGTGGTGTTAGGAGGTCGTTGATGTTTCTTCCAAAATTGTTCTTATTCTTGTTTCTATCTTCTTTTTTCTTTCTTCGCTTGTTCGTGGTTGACGGGGTCTGGTCTTGCATGTGTGTCTAGGGAAACGTTTGCCTTTTTGCTTTGTTCATTTTCGAGCGTGCGAGGTGGGATTTGCTTGTGTCGGTGTTTTAGTTTGATGATACCCCCTTGTTGAGATACCCCTACTACAATTGTCTTTGCATAGCTAGGTTCTGGAATGATGATAACGCTCAACATGGCGATGACTTACATGGTTTAGGGCTTGGTCAGGGTTATGTGGCGTTGGGATTAGCTGGTGATGGGTGGATGGGCCCTCTGCTTTGTGAGTGTAAAGCTGCCGGATCATATTAATCCGGCTCCGGAACCACAAAGGCATCTCCAAATTCAGGAAAGTCAGTCTGGGCATGTGCTCTCTCCACACGTTTCGCATTTATCCAGCGGTCTGGCTACGCCGCGCTCTTCTAACCCGTTTTGCTTCCTCACTTATATTAATTCATGGCGCTCTCCACTGAAATTTCAGGAACAGGGGCCAACAAACGTCGATAAAATGCCTTTTTTGGAAAATCCGGAGCTCTGGTTGCGTTCCCGGGTAATGCCGCCTGGGCAGTCCAGGAGAGGCCAGATATGTCGTTGAGGGCGAGGACTTTCTAAGATAATAAAAGAGGTGTCGCTCCGAGCTCTTTCTGGAGAGGACCTGTGTAGGGTGTATCGTTGGCCGATCTTCCTGATTTACTACTACGACAAAGCCAACCACAATGAAGACTTACACCGCCGTATCCCTCCTCCTAGCCACCGCCGTGCGGTCGGCCGCCGGCTTCGGCCTAAAGCCGTCACCGGCCGCGACCAAAGTCGACACCTTCAAATGGACCTATCCGTTCGAAGAAGCCGACCTCGCGGGCTTCGACGCCGTCTGCGACGCCACCGCCGTCTTCCCCGCGCGCGAGTACACGCTGCACGACCTGACCGCCGAGCCCCCGCTGGGCCTCAAGCCGTGGGCCGACGGCCTGCGGGCCGTGTTCCACGGCCGCGAGTACCCCGGCGCGTGGGTCGGCATCGACAAGCACCTGCACGACCGCTCGCTGGTGCTCATGGAGTACGCCGACGTGCCGGTCGCCGTGCGCGAGTGGATCGAGGAGCAGGAGCGCGGGAACACGGCGCAGAGTGGGCTGTTCGCGGTGTTCCGCAAGCCGGTGGAGAAGCCGGAGCTGGTGCGCGCGGATGATGACGACGGGGACGACGAGGAGGATGCGGACCGGATTGACGATACTGAGCCGCCGCCGAAGACGCCCGCGGACGCCGACCGCGAGAAGGACAAAGAGCGCGTGGTGATCTTCGCGCCGGGTGCGTTGTACGAGACGTTGCCGCTGTGGGTGGCGGAGGGCAGCAACTGCGACGGTGAGTCTTTTTTTTTTCTTTCTTTTATCCGGCGTTCTGGTGATAGTTTTATATCTTATTTTCGTGCTGGTACTGACAAGCCCCCCTCCATCGGCTAGAAACATTCAAAAACCTCGCGCTGTACGGCCCCGCGGCCACCGACGGCGGCGTGGTCGCCTGGCCGATGCACACGCTGCCGATGAACGCGCCCGATAAGCGGGGGATCCACATCCGGGTGCGCGCGATAGCGGTGCGCCAGCGCGCCGAGGCGGCGCTTGAGAGCCCGTCGTCGGCGTCTACAGCTGCAGCGGATGCCGTGGAGAGCGAGACCAGCGTGGAGAGTGCGGAGGAACCGACAAAGGTTGCGAAGGAGACTGTCGTGAGGGATGAGCTGTAAAGTGTCCAGGGTTTGGGGTTTGTGGGTGTGGGTGGACTTGTGAGCGGGGGAAAATTTGATGTCAGTTAGATCCATGTTGGTATCTGCTTCTTCTGTATCAAATGGAACTGAAAATGCGACGTGAATGTCGCAATCCGCCGCCCGGACTCCGGTGCTGGAGGAACTTTATCTCGTTTGGCTATGTCCCCGAAGTAGTGCGTGTTCCCGCTCGTTCTGGTGGCTTGTTCGGGCAACCGCAAGGTCTGGATCTCGTGAAGCGAGGAGTTGGAGAGCGTGCGCGGACTTTTTTATTTTATACACATATACCTGGTCGTATGGCTATCGTGGAGCTGGTAGTACTCGCGGTGTCTGTGTTTGCGAGGTGCGGGACGAAGGTAACCTTCATCTCGCGTTAGATTGAGCTTCTCGGAGTTCAGAAAAAATTCCCAACGCATTTCGAAGCAGGACCAGAACAACAAAACTCTGGACGCAAAGACAAGAAAAGCCAAAAACCACAAAACCGGAGCCTGTATCTCGGCCGTCAAGCCCTCAGCCAATGACAGCCCGCAATAAGCGAAGCTGCAGGGTTAATCGGGCAGTTCACGCGCTCCTGGAATCTGCAGGGTGTGATTTGCTTGTGAGAACTGGAATTGCGCCCTGTGTGCAACCGAGCTGCTTGTTTAGGACGGGTCGTCGTTGGGGGTCAGTTTTGCTCTAGGGAGACCAAGATGGCGAGGAAGAGGAGTATCCCGAAAAGGGAGTCTGGAAGTGATTCAGTTGGCGAGGATAGATCCGCCATTTGTCTGCCGTATGACACCAAAGTGATGCCAGGCAGATGTCCGGCCCTTTTCATCGAGATGTGTTGTTCTTGGGGCTTCCGGCTTCAACTGGGCGGCGGGCGAGACGACTCCTTTCTGTCATGGCTGGAGCTGGCGACGACGCCGGTATTTTCGTTTGCTCTCCTGTGACTGACTATCCCTTGACTCTCGTCTCGCATGCTGTCTCAGCAAGAGCTGAATGTTAGGCCCGGCGCCACGTGTAACAAGAGGACGTTCAGCGTATGTAGTACAGAGGTGAGCTAGCCGGGTGTTGTACGTCTTCCTCGAGCCGGCTGTGTCCCTCTCCATTCCTCCCTGCAACACACAGCCATGAGAGTTTTGAGTTGTTGACCTCTCTATAGCAACATATCAAAAGACGACGTGTTGGAGGCGTGCAAGTAAAGTTTTTGACCTCCGGCCCGGCCCGGAGCTAGTTTGAATAGGAAGGAGCAGCAGCTGCTATCCTCCGGTTGCTCCTGCACTTATGCCACCCACGAAACTGGAATCGAAATGGAAGGAGCCCCTTCATCGGATATCTAGGCAGGAGCGAACGCTGTGCTTCGCGCCTTCCGGGGGATCTGACTAGGGCTTTTTCGTAGACTGTAATGAGGTAAGCGCACAAATTTGACCGAGATGTGTAAATCAGATCTCACCTCCAAAGTGAAGCCATCGCGAACTTGCATCTTCCATTCTTCCTCCAGCAACTCTGTACAACAACGCCTCACTTGACATCGGGCCATTTTGTCAATTCGTCTGTGATACCGAGCATCTGTACTACTCTCTTCTACTTACTGCTACCAAAAAGCACACATATCTTTATCTTCCTGTTGTTACCAACCGCCCGACTGCGCGAATTCCGACTTAATGCCAAGCTGTGGTATTACTCAGTCTTTTCGTGATGTTCCATATCTCATGTCGTTGGCACTAACTCTTGATTCACTAAGCTACCCCCAGCAGCGACATCCTTTGACGACCCCCGCACGCGGCTGGAGCAGCTTGGGAGGCATGCACTTGAAGCTTATCCCTACTCAGTAAGATCCGCCATGGCTACAGCGGGCCTGGGCGTGTCTCCAACCATCGATTGAACAGCCAATGGCGCGGCCACTTGCAACCATCAGCTTTCGCTTAAGCATGTTTCGTTGAAACGGGCAGACAGACAAGCAAAACCGACATCAAACCTTGTTGAAGGAAGCAACCCAAAAATCGGTGGGTTGCTTTGCCGACTTTTTCGACTTTTTTTTCTCTCCCTGGCCTGTTTATCATTGTCCCCTAACTCAAGCGAGTTCTCTACCGCTGCTTGGTCATTGCTGATGCAGACTATTTTGATCTAAATGCTACAGTCTGTGTTGTGGTTTTGCTGCTGTTGCCATTTCGTGGGAAAAAGCCCATTCTTGGTCTGACTTGTAATTTTTGTGACTGCCCGTCTGTCATGTTAAGTCGACACATTGATATAGTCCCAATGCTGCTGCCGTGACTATTGTTCTATACAAGCGATTTGGTGGACGCCCTCCTATTCATTCAACAGTCACCACCTTTCCTTCTTCCACCCTCAAATCCCGTCTAACTCTCCGACGATCCCGTTTATATTCAGCTCTACTACTTTTGGTTCTTTTCAAAATCGTCCTCCCTCCCCATAATCCACGTCGGCTGCATCCGTGGAACATTTCCCTGGGAGAAACAAAGAACTTCGCTCATTTTTTACCTGGCACCGCGACCGCTTCTTCCGTCTTTCGGATCTCTAATTGACAGAAGCGCAAACATCTCTTGTGGCCCTTCGACGAGAACTTGAACCGAGGACCAAACTCCTCCTCTGAAAACCCATTCCGTCGCTGATAACCTACACGCTTTTTCAAAACATCATATCGTCCCTGAAGGCTCTACTCTCTTCCGCCATGGCTTCGGCGATCCTGTCGGCCCCACTCTACGGGTCGGTGTCGGAGCCGTTGATCCTTAAGGCTGAAAATGCCGATTCCGACAGACAAAGTTTTGTTGCAAATCTGAAGTCGGGGTATTTCTCTGAGTGGCCAAATGAGGCCGGTGTAAGTCCTTTCCGTCTTTCGATTCCAGTTCAACCCAGGCGGTTTGATTACTCACATCCGCATGACGCATAACGCAGTTTGTTGGTCTCACCGAAAGTCGTGCTCCCATCGAGCTTCGTGTCTCGGGAACCATTCCTCCATGGGCAACGGGCTCGCTATACCGCGCCGGCCCTGGCCTTTTCAACATTCCCACCGACGCCGGTGGCAATGTCAAGATCGACCACTGGTTTGACGGCATCTGCCAGGTGCACAGATTCGACATCATCAACTTTTCCAACGGCAAAACCAGAGTGTTCTACACGTCGAGGCGACAGACCGACGAACTCATCCAGTCGATACAGCAGATGGGCAAGATCGAGGGCATTTCGTTCGGCCAGCGTTCGGACCCGTGTGTGGGCATCTTCGGCAAGGTCATGTCGGTGTTCCGGAAACAGACCGCGTTCCAGAATATTTCCGTAACGGCCAACGCCAATATCCCCGGGCTGCCATCGGCTCGCCTGGCTGCTGCTAATTCTGAAGCAAAATCTCCGAGCGGCGACGACGTCAAGACGGAAGCCCCGAAAGACACTGAGGCGGGGGCCATACCCTCCTCAGGACCCATCCCCGAGGAAGTGATCGGGCACCGGACCACTGTCAAGGCCATGTGGCTGGGTAGTGATATCAACATCTACCGCGAACTTGATCCTGTCACCCTGGAGTCACTGCAGGTGATAGCGCAGAAGAAGATGAATCCGGTGTTAATGGGCGAGTTGAGTTTCGCCCATCCCCAACACGACCCAGTCAACGGTGACTACTACAACATCAACATCCTTTTTGGCCGCGAGGCTGCTTACAACTTCTTCCGGTGCGAAGCAGCAACGGGGAAGACAACCATCCTTGCAAGCGCGAAAATAGGCGCGGATCTGGCAGCCGCGTATAACCACAGCTTCTTCCTGACTGAGAACTACGTCGTGCTCTGTGTGCCGTCGACGCACTTTGGAATGCAGGGCCTCAAAGTACTATGGACACACAATATCCTCGAGGCCATCGTGCCGTTTGACAAGGCCCGCAAGTCGCAGTGGGTGGTTGTCGATCGTCGCGGTGGCCGCGGCGTTGTCGGCCGGTTTGAGTCGCCGGCGGGGTTCTTCTTCCACACGACAAATGCGTATGAAGACGAAAACGGCGATGTGTTCTGCGAGATGGTCGAGTACAAGAGCACGTCGATGCTGTACTCGATGTACCTGGACGTGCTGATGAACCGCAACGAGGCCGGGCGCAAGTTCTGGCAGGATCCCGACAACGCCGAAGGCGGAGGCTGCTACCTGAACCGGTACAAGCTGCCGATGGGCATCGCGAAGATCGTGCAGCCATTCACGCCCGTCGTGGGCGGCCCCGTCAAGCTGGTCTCGTCGATCAGCGGGCCACGGTCCGGCGAGCTGCCGTCGATCAACCCGGCGTACGCCACGCGCAAGCACCGCTACGTGTACTCGATCTCGCACCGCGGGTTCAGCACGCTGGCCGATGCGCTGTGCAAGGCGGACACCGCGACCGGCGACGCCGTGCTGTGGGTCGGCCCGCAGGGCCACACGCCCGGCGAGCCGATCTTCGTGGCGCGCACCACAACAGCCGCCTCGTCGTCGCCCGGCGCGGCGGACTCGGCGGCCGACGAGCTGGACGAGGATGATGGCGTGTTGCTGAGTGTGGTGCTGGATGGCGTCAAGGGCGAGAGTTATCTCCTGTGCCTGGATGCGCGCACTATGCGGGAGATGGGCCGTGCGGAGGTCGGGTTTGCGGTGGGCATCGGGTTCCATGGACACCACGCTGCGGCGGTGCCGGCGGAAAAGAAGGCCGAGTAGCGGGGTGTCTGGTGTGGTCTGTTCGTCGACATTTCTTTTCTCTACTCTTGCAAAAGAGGATAGTACCGGTGGTTTTTAGAGATCCGTGAGTGGAGTTTGGCCACTCTTCAACCTGATAGTCAAGTTGGTTAATGCACACGAGAATGATGATCACAACGACATATAGTTGACGAGACACTTTTAGTTTTTTTTAGAAATTGATTTTATTTATTTTCGTTATATTCAAGTCACAACACCCATCGAAGAATATAAACTGAAAGAATGCCACAAAAAAAAGATATTACAAAAGGCCACAAGACTTAAAACGCCAGAAGAGAACCCCAAATGCTCCGCAAAAGGAAAAGGATCTCTCGCCCTTAAAAAGAAACAGAAAAAGAAACAACAATTTGCTCGACGAAACCCGAGATAACCATGCGGTTCCGTCCATATGTACACGAGCGGGTGAGAGAGATAGTGATGATGGATGGTTTTTTTTTCTTTTATATGGAGTGTTTTGAAGGGTGGTTATGTATGTTTGGGTTGCATGCTCGTCAGTCTGGACTTCCGGTAATAATAGGATTAAGAAAAGACAAGTATAGAAAAGAAGGGATAGATATATGATTTGTTTGGGAGGAAGTGAAGGACACCAGAAGAGAAGAGAGACGAGAGCAAGCAAGCTAGGTAGGCAGAAGACCGGGATCCTCGAGATGACTATCAGAGATGGGAACACACACAGGCTTTAGACCTCGGCGTGGGTGACCTCCTTCTTGCCCTCATCGCCCGACACCGACGGCTTCTCCGAGTTGGAGGTGGTGTCGTCGGCGCGGCCGGCGCCGGAGGGCATGACGCGGGAGCGGTGCCAGTTGACGGAGCGGTTGGCCATCGACACCTCCTCGTACATCTCGTTGACGTCCTCGAGAGACAGGTTCTTGGTTTCGTAGATGTAGAAGTACACGAAGATGGCGCACAGGAAGCAGCAGGCGAACCAGATGAAGAAGATCTTGCTCTGCAGGTTGGCGTTGCCGGGGCCCCAGTTGACGAGGTAGGGCGTGGAGTAGGCGATGGCCCAGTTGAACAGCCAGTTGGTGGCGGTGGTGATCGACACGTTCTTCGCGCGGCTCTGCAGCGGGAAGATCTCGGCGCACACCACCCAGGCCAGCGGGCCCCAGGTCGACGCGAAGAAGAAGATGAAGATGCACACAAAGGCAATGCCGGCGCGCTGCGCGCCCATGCTGTGCACGATGGTGTTGCCGAGCGCGTCCTGGCCGGTGGTGGTGGTGCCGAGGATGGCGACCAGCAGCTGCGAGATGCCCATGCCGATGGCTCCGGTCAGCAGCATGGGGCGGCGGCCCCACGTGTCCATGGCGTACATGCCGGGAATGGTCGAGGCCACGTTGATCGACGAGGTGATCATCTGGATGACGAACGGGTTGTGGATGCCCGAGTTCTCAAAGTACTTGGTGCCGTAGTAGAAGATGAAGTTGACGCCGGTGAGCTGCTGGAAGGCCTGGATGGCCATGCCGGTGAGCTGGCGCTTCAGGATGGGCGGCCGGAAGCAGTCGAGGTACGAGGTGGCCTTGGTCAACTCCATCTCGTGCTCGTGCACGTTGTGGATGTCCTCCAGCTCGGCGCGCACGGCCGGGTGGTCGGCGGGCAGGCGGCGCAGGCGGCCGAGGGCCACGGCGGCCTTGTCGATGCGGCCCTGGCGGATCAGGAAGCGCGGGGTCTCGGGGAGAACGAGCATGCCGCCGAAGAGGATCAGCGACCAGGCGAACTGGATGGCAATGGGCACGCGGTACGACGAAGAGTCGTTGTTCTTGTGGGTGGCGTTGTTGATGACGGCGGCGAGAAGCAGACCAATGGTGATGGCAAGCTGGTAGGCTCCGACAATGGCACCGCGGATCCACTTCGGCGCGGTCTCGGACTGGTACAGCGGGATCATGACGGAGATCAGGCCGACGCCGAAGCCGGCAAAGAAGCGGCCGGCGAGGAACATGGGGATGTCGGTGGCGGCGGTCTGCAGGGCGACTCCGAGGTTGAAGACCCAGGTGCTGGCGGCGATGGCCCAGCGACGGCCGATGGTATCGGCGATGAACGGCGAGGCGAGGGCGCCGAAGAAGGTGCCGGCGGACAGGATGGACACGATGGCGGATTCTTGGGTGGAGGTGATGCGGGGCGATCCGTCCGGGTTGGTGTGACCGGTGCTGAACTCGGCAATCCAGTATTTCTACAGGGGAGGGAGAGCGGGTGTTAGTCAAGTGTTGGTGGTATGGGAGGGAGTGAGCATATAAGACACGCAGACATACCATAGCCAGGATACCCGAGATGGTACCGGTGTCGTATCCGAAGAGAATACCACCGAAGGCCACGAAGAAGCCGACGGCGATGGCCGGCCAGACTTTGCCGGCGGCATCATGGGGGTTTTGGAAGGCTGGGAGCCTGAAGCCCATTGTAGATGACTTTTGAGTTATCGAAAGATATGAATGTGTTACTTAGGGTGCCAGATGTGAATGAGAGATGAAAGGAGGGAGAGAAGTAATGAAGCTTGAGAGAGGAAGAGAAGAGGGAAGAGAGGAGGTTATATACTGCGCTTGGAGCGAGTGAAGATGTGATGGAAGGAAGATGATGATACTGTTTGACGATGAGAATGGAGAAGAGAAGACTGAAAACCGATTTGCCAGACAAGTCGGGGGAACACGAACAGTTATATAGAGGACGAAAGCATGGGAAGCACCAGCGCGCAGAGACGGCCACAAGCGCAGTTGCGACCACGAGACGAGATACGTCCAGAAACAGCTGGGTTAGCCTCCCCGGTCTGGGGTAACCAAGAAAGACCGCAATAGGACCCCCGGACGACCACGCGGGGAGAAAATAAGCAATAGAGAGAGAGGTTGTTCCAACGAAGCCGGCGAAAGCGAACAACACCGAGCGAAATGTTGGAGGGGGGGGGGCGTGTGGGATATGGGGATATTGGATAGAGGAAGGGGGGTGGCGCTTGAAAACACCGGAGACGGCCAGAGAAACTGGGGCTTCCGGGAGGAGGTACTGTACTTACATGGTAGGAGAGAGGAGGAGAGGGATGGACGGGTGGTGTGTGTACCTGGTGCAGGCCGGATGCGTGTCGAGGAACCTTGGGGGGAGGTACCCATGGTTACGTACATTTGACTTACACACAGCCGATAGACACACGCCCCCCCTCTTCACCCTCTGTTTGTTCGTTGTCTGCTCCTCTTCTCCAGGTCTGAAAATTATATGCCACCACCACCACCGCCACCACCACACTTACACACCATCTCGAGCAATACGCTTTTTTGGGGTCGGCTCTCCACGGGGTAAGATGCATTGATGAATACAGACCTTGCCTGCCCTCGATGGAGAAAAAAGAAAGAAGCTCTTCCCTTTCTCTGTGGCCTCCCACTGCATCAGGTCCAAGGGATATCCGGGGTCGGGGCTTTAAAGATAACACACACCCAAAGGGAAGGAAAGACACACTGAAGCAGAGAAAGAGAGAGAGAGTGTGTGTGTGTCTGGGAAGCAGAGAAAGAGAGAGAGAGAGAGAGTCTGTGTGTGTGCTTGCGGCGGAAGGGAGACACGTCGGATACAACAAGCACTGGCCCCTTGCATCTGATACCACACAGTCAACTGTAACCAGCTGCCAGCACTTTCGACGGCGATGAACGCCAGGAATGGACCCGCGAGCAGCAGGTTGTATGGCACCAGCCAGGGACAAGGGATTTGTCTCTCCTTGCAAAAAGGCCGGCCTCCCTCAGGCAAAAGCGATGGGTTCATCTGGATCACAGGACCACAAGCTCGAGTCCGCAGGAAGACGTGCCATCGAACGTGACCGGGCATAAGAGCAGAACAAAAGAGAGGATCGTAGAATGTCTAGATTTCTTCTCGGGCACGAGTTCGCCGGGGGCGGCGGCGGTGGGCGGCGTTTTACGGCCAAGGCGTATATATTCATATTTTTGGGGGAGCTCGTTCGGGGGCTCAGTGCTCACGAGGACAGCTCGTGGTTTTCACGAGGCTGCGTCGGTGGATTACCTGTCCGGAAGCCTTTCGACGCCTACACATCAGGAATCGCGACGAATGGGAGAGTCTGGAGCTGATGCCTGCCGATGATGATGATGACGGTGGTGGTGATGATGCCATGCCGCGGTTACAGTGTCAGCGGCCAACTTGGTCAGTTACCTTTGTGAAGGACGATATAGGGGACACGGAGGACGAAGGATTTGGATGTGGAAAAGAACAAGTGTCTATGATTTGCGAGAAAATTGGCCCCCATCTCCTCTTTCCCCCTCTCCCATTTCTGAAAAAAAGAGCCTCCGCCATAGGGCCGAAGAACACGCTTTTTTTTTTCTTCTTTTTTTTTTTTTTTTGGCCGCCGGATTTAGCTGGGATCGCGCCAATCCCTTCTGCTCTGGGGTTACCGACAAAACGTATGCTGGGAAATACATGGGCTGAACAGGAGGAAGTGGTCGGGGCGAAATGGTGCGGTGCCTGATGAATAAAGTCGATTCTTGAAGATGCCACAAAAAAAAAAAAGAAAGAAAATATAAGGATCTCAGGATCTCGCCAGTGCCGTCGATTCCATCGTTGACAGGCCCCGATCAGCTTCGGATCTCCCGTGCTGTGTGCCGTTGTCAAAACAGTAGAGACAGAACCCGTCTGTGTCTGTCTCTGTCTTTCTCTCTCTCTATCTGTATGTTATTGTTGTTGCTTGCTCCCTCGGCCGTTCTGGTCTTGGGCCCCTCCCTTGTCAACTCCGGGTTGTCGTGCGAGGACCACTGCATGCTTTTGTGGCCTCCCTGCATGTACTGTTGTCTTAGTCTAGGTAGAGTGGTATCCCTGGGGGGGCTGTCCTGTCGAACCATCCACCAGTCCCGGCTGCGGATCAGAATCTAGAATGTGAGACATGTGGGTGTGAATCTATGTATATCTCTGTCTTATACTGGTCAGACTCCAGCACAGCATTGCAGTAACGTTCGATTTGCAGCAGCCAACGGTCCAAAACGAAGCAGAAAATCTGGAAATACAGCTCAGAGCACTCTCTTCGCCGGACGCGTTGAGCTCTTCACTTTCTGCAGTTAGCAGGCCCTTTCGACGACATATTCCTGGGGAAGCGAGGGTGGCGCGTGAGGAGCAGGCGAAATACAAATGCGGAGAGAAGGCGAGTCGCCGAATGGGGCTTGAACAAAAAAAAACTGCATGAGGAAGAAGATGGTGTCGACCCAAAGCCTGGATCCCCCCCTCGACGATACGACAAATCACCGCGAGAGAGAGCTCCTACACAACGCCACCCAACACCGTGAGGTAAGAATGACTAAGTGGTGCAGAACCGCACTCCCGGTCGTCAGAGCTTGCGGCGGTGATGCAAGACCATCGTGACCATGCGCGCGCACGCACTCACGAACCTATTGCTACGAAGGCTGTCGTTGCAGACCGAGGGAACGGTGGCCGGTGATATCTGTTTGTTTGGCGGAGGGAAACAAAGGAAAATCAATCACACTAGTCCGTCTGAAGACAAGCAGACACATAACCCCCGACGTCAACCCTGCAGCGCCGGCACTTGTTGCATAACCCCAGTTCAATGACGTTACAGGGCCGCATTGCGGCACAGATGGGAGTTACTTGTTCATTCTTCGAAGCCCAGATCTCGCTCAGGACAACGCGGGATGGGTTTTCCCTGGGCGTCAGATCGAAAGCTTCCCGGGCCAAGAGAAAGCTTTTTTGTTGACGCTGCGCTTTGACGTGCTGTACGAGATTAGCGTCCCTACCGAGCCTTAAATGTGAACGTGACAGGCCGACAGAGCAGGTCTAGAGGGCTAGATCTAGAGATCCAAGACGCAGATAGATGCCATCTCTCGTTTCTCCTCTAGGCTCCCCCCAGACAATAGGACCCCGGACCCGGCTGATACAGGCCGGCAGACCCGGGGTTGGCAGTCCAGCACTCTGGCTTGTGTCGTGCTGGATATCCAGAGACGTGGCCAACCCCAACCCCAAGAACGCAGACTACCCGCTGTCTAGTGCGCTGCTAGCATCGTCTGGCGTCCTCTGTCCGGCGCAGCGCACGCCGTCCCGCCTCCAACCCTAGACATAGTCCAAGTCCGGTCTTGGGCTTTGTCTGGTCGCTTTCTGGCACTGCGGCTGTTGATTCGTCGGCCAGAGGGTGCAGATGACAGCCTCAAGTTTTCCAACTCGTCGCTGGTCGGGCCTACAATGGCTGACTTCGGTCGTTCTTTTTTTTTTCTCGGATTTGTAGTTTTAGAAGTTTCTCCCACTCGCGTCGAATCCAAACTTCGGCTCGACTTTTTGACCGAGAATTCCCAGTTCACTTCACCATCATGCAGTTCCAGGAGCAGTTCATCGGTATTCGAATTTGGAATCATGCTTTCTTTCTTTATTTGATATCCGATTTTTTTATATTGCCCAATCCATCGCTCCTTCCTTCTCGTCGATGTTCTGCGGGTTGTTCTGTTCGCCTTCTAGCGCCTTAGGATGACCCGCTGTAAGCCGCCGTGACGTCACTAAGCCGGGGTTTGTAGGTGGGGGAGGTTTGTTTTTTCGCATGTGCTGTAGGTTATGAATGCTTTTTGATGGTTCTGCTTCGTCAAGAAAGCATCCTTATTCAGCTTTAGGTGTGTCCTGCTGATCGGTGATGTGTAAGTGATACAATGCCTCTGTCATGCTAGACGTAATTTACCTAGATTTAGAGGATGCTGCCCGGTGCAGTGTTCTCGACGCCGCCATACAGAGGCCGCCAGGCCTTTTAGTACCCAGTAGGTAGCTCAATTGAGACATATTTGCTCCTAGGGCCAATTATCTACGAAGAACAAAGAGTATCCACAAACCCCAAATCCCCAAACCGCAGCTTTGCTCACTAACAGAACGCCTCGCATCCTAGTTGGCCGAAGTGCTGCCATGAGGGAAGAAAGCACCGGCCGGCGCCGGAGGCCAGACCAGGCGCTGGCTGTGATTTTCTTGTTTATCGCGCTTGGTAGTGGGGGCAGACGGAAGTCGCACCAGGCCATGGACGGGCCGAAAAGACCACGACCGCACCAGCGAAAAGCTAACCACCGAATTCCGGGGGTGGTTACTCGTCCCAGTCCTTTGTTCTCCTGCAATTCATGCAGTCCCAGGAATTCCACCTGTCTCACTAAGAGTAGTCCGGCCAGCGGCCACCACAGGCTAGGCAGGCTCGATGTTTCTTCGGCGTGGATGTCGATGGTATTGTTGGGAGGTCAGTTCCGCAGAGGGCGGGTTGACTGGTTTTTTTCTTTTTTTTGTTGTATTTTTTGTCTTTTCTTTTCTTTTTCCAGTTCTTTTTCTTGAAGACTGGGAGAGTTGAGGTTCTAGGTAGCTTGACCGCCGCTTCGTGCAACTCGATTCAACGCGCGGAATAGGGAGGGAGGGAAACGCAAGGTTTCACCGGCTTTGCAAGGCTGTCGGATCTCCCATGTCTTGCATGCTGGCAGCTGGGTTTTGTGATTCAGATAGAGTGGTTGTGCGCAGCACGCAGCCAGTCGGAGAACGGGTTTGCAGGTGTTTTTGCTGCTTGCGGTCCTGGTGAGACAGCTACCTTCATTGTGCTGCTGGTGCTGCTGCTGCGCCTGCTGTGCGACTCGTGATTCTGGTCGGACTCTGCACGATATGTCCTGTTCAACAGTTGATTTGCCCAAACCTCCACACCCACTGCGAGATAAAAAGTATCGCCGAGAAACCGCCCCTCCCCGGCAGTATTTCTCTCCTCTCTGCGTGGGCCACAGGGTGTCCAATAGTCTCCAGAGCTCCCGTGTTCCTGTGTGCAGGCGGTGTTGTCCTTTCCTCCCCTTGTCTTGCTAGTGACGAACCCACACTCCTAGAGGGGGGGTGGAGCCCGTGATGAGGCTCTGCTCAATAACGCGAGTGAGAATTGTCACGATTCCATGACACAGGGTCATGTTGCCTGTCGACCCTGTCAAGATCCTAGCAGACGGAAATCCCTGGGTTCCCGCACCGACCCCTATCGGCCGTAGCAAACGCGAGCCACAATCCACATCCCCACCTCATGGGAAAACCTTAAATAAACGGCCCGGTTTGCTCTCGGTACAATGAGAGCAAGCCCACTTCGAGCAAAACTTGGAACTTTCCCCTTCCGCCTGTCTCGACACGTCGTGGATCGGGAACTGCTGCCAACCCAGCGCCCGGCGCCTTTCTATCGGGATGAAAAAAGCTTCAGGGGCCCTGATGGCAGCAGTGTCCCTAGCTCAGCTGGACCTCTCTCTCTCTCCACATGTTCGCCGAAATGCGCGCCGAGAAGGGGGAGGGGGGGGGTTCTTTGGGGAGAATGGGGATGCGCATCTTGCGTGCTTGAACCATGCGTGCGCGCGCGAGCTGGCCACGTTGGCTGGGTGGAGCGGGCTTGGGGGTGTGCGTGCATCCGTTCCGCAGGGTCCCATTGCACAATGCGGAGCCGCTCCTTTTGAGTGCTGGCGCCGGGATGGTGATCCGATGGAGCCATGGTGTGAGGCTCTCTCTATCTGCCGTTGGGGACTGGATGTGAGCTGATAGGCCTGCGCCAGACCACAGCGTGTTGGCCACTCCCTCCGTGGTGGCCTGTGACTATCGTTCTGTTCCCCGGAATGGCCACAGTATCTGTAGGCCCCGGATTTCACTCCCCACGAGGTTATTCTCTCGAGCCATGCGCCAGATGACCACTCCAGCGCAGACCAGTGCAGATCGGGTCTGAGTTCGCCCTGGAAGAGCTTCTGCCCCCCCCCCCCCCCCCCCCCCCCCCC